>BGPT01002699.1:11828-24343 GCA_003297045.1 Symbiodinium sp. clade C Y103 | reverse complement strand
TGTCTTGAACCATTTGACCCCCTACAGTTGCCCTGTATCTCTGAAAAAATGAATGAAGACCACCCAAGGGTCGCAAGAATTTTGCCCGTGTCCCGTCTGTATTTTGTAAAGTGGCAAATAATCTAACACTTGATAAATCCAAGTATTGGTTGGCATCTCCGCTAATGTAAAATCTAATGTTTTTATTTCCAGCGTTAGGGGCATATACATTAGAACCCGAAGGAAAATAATTTACAAAGCGTCGGTCAGTGATATACTGGCTAGTCTCTGGCAATCCAAAGTTCAACTGGTTAATCATTACATCGGAACTTTCTGCTATTACATTGTCCATATTGTATATATCTAAATTTAGTTTTTTTTATTAAATATTATTTCTTCTTATGCGGGATTAACTTAATATTTTTAGATTGATTATGAGTTAATTTTTCTATACTATTTTCATTGTTTTCTATGAGTTTTTTGATGCTATTGTAGTCTGATGGCGGGTTGTTCATCTCCTTCTCCAATTTCTTATAGGTTGATTGTCCTTTTGTTAGTGCTATTGGTTTTGGTTGATGTTTGTAGTCTATCTTATGAAACATTATTAATTTTATATACAAAATAATATTATGTCTGAATTGGTGAGTTGGGATTTATGCCATTGCTAATTTTAGTTGTGGGTCTGATGTGCCATAGTCCGTTCCCTTCAAAATTCTTATAGGTGTGGGCAATAATCGGGTTGAAATCACTAAATCCCGAAGTTTCAGCATACCCATCTAAAATACTAACAATGTCATTAGGGTTTCTGTAGTCAAGTCTGCGAGGATTTTGTGCTCCTTTTCTTTTCTTTTTGATTGTCGGTGTTGCGTAGGTTGTGGTGGCAAACCTGTTAGGCTGTTCTTCATTTATCTTATTTACAACCGCTGACCCTAATGAATGAGACACCAACCTACTAACATCTGGGTTTTTCTTAAGTGCTTCCATTACATCCTTATACTTTTGAGTATTATGAGCATTTCTAAAGGGCAACTTAGTGAAATTATCTATCCAGTCCTTTTCAAAATCACCATCTTTCCCACCCGTGCCTGATATGTATAAAGTGTTGCCTGTCCTGTATATGCCTGATGGCGACCTGTAAGCATTTGTTAAACCGAAACGGTCTTCAATTTTGTTTTTGTTCTGTATGTTCCTTTCTTCTTTGTATAGTGTGGTGTTCTTTTTGAACTCTTCATTTAAGTTTCTGCTGAAGTTGTCCATCCTATCATTTAAATCTTCTTGCTTTCTGTCAGTGTCTTTAATGAACTCTTCTTTGCCAACTCTCATCAACTCCTGAAATGCTAATTTGCCTGTCTTCTTTGCTAATTCTCTCAACTGGTCTCTTGTTAGGACTTCTTCTATTGCTTCTCCTCCCATAATCCTTTCCATTGCCTCTCTCCCAAATTGTCTCCCTACTTGTCTAATAGCATTGCTTAAAGCAGTCCTTGCTACTCCACCAATAAATCCAATCATATATTGTGTATATTATTAATTATAAAAATCTAAAGTAATAATATAAATAACATGATGAGTAATAAATTGACTTACAAAAAGGTCTTGGTGGATAGTGCCTTTAGATTGTCTCAATCAAGGTCTTCATCCGATTTTATCATTGAATTAGACCAAAATATGGAATGCCCCGAAGGAACAAGACTTCACATAACAGAAGTATCAATCCCAGCCACTTTCAAGACAACCGAAGTTGGCTTCTTTGAGTATTTGTATGTTATGGTGTTTGACAATTCAGATGTCTTTGTCAAAAACTTCAGGGTATATTTAGGGAACAAAATTTACNACAGGTGGCATTTTTGTTTATTCCTATAGCAGTGCTACAAGAACAGTGGAGTTTAAGATTAAGGACGGCTTGAATTACAAACTGAAAATACCAACAGATAATGAATTAGGCAACTATATTAATGGCCAGTGGAATACAACACAGTCAAATTATGACAACAGAAATCCATTATCAATAAATTATTTACTGAGCAATTATGTTGCCACTTCACCCATTGCTACTTGGACAAGTTCATACCTTAATTTAGTGCCCTTCAGAGCGGTTTATGTCAACTCCCCTGAACTTGCTGACCATCATTTGATGTCTCCTTCAACTTATTCATCTTCTATCATCAGAAAAGTTATTGTATCAGAGCAACTCGGGGGCATCATTAATGATACATCCGCCCCATTGAGTGAGGACTACATCAATGTTGGTGGTAAAAATCTCAAAAGATTAACCTTTCGCATCACTGATGATAAAAGCAACACATTAAACCTATATGATATACCTTGTCAATTTTCGNAAGATTAACCTTTCGCATCACTGATGATAAAAGCAACACATTAAACCTATATGATATACCTTGTCAATTTTCGCTTGTATTTAGCCACCCGTCATATTAATTGAAATCATAACAGGCAACTAACCTAAACACACATTCTATATATTTTCCTTCAATTTAAATATATAGAATTTTTATAGATACATATATAATGAGCATAAAGGTAGTTGATTTACAAAATGAAGCAGTGAAAGAAGAGCCACCAGCAATTGAAGAAGCAAAGGAAGAAGCAGAGCAACCTGAATTAACTAATGAAATCATTGAAGCACCCACTGAAGAACACGCAGTTTCGTGTAGCATACGCGAACCAAAAGAAGAAGTGAAAGAAGAAGTGAAAGAAGAGAAGAAGGAACAACCAAAAAGGCAAACACAAAAGGATAGAATAAACTGCCCTCGTTGCTTAAAAGANAGTGAAAGAAGAGAAGAAGGAACAACCAAAAAGGCAAACACAAAAGGATAGAATAAACTGCCCTCGTTGCTTAAAAGAAATGTCAATTAAAAGTTATAAGTATTCACACGAGAAAAACTGTAAAGGCAATTTAGCAGACCGCCCTGTCAAGAAACATACCAACCCACGCCCAAAGCAAGAACCAAAACCAAAACCAAAACCAACACCACAACAAGTGTATTACAGCGATGATGAAGAAGAACAACCAACTCAACCCTTCATTAAGAAAAAAACAGCACCACAACCAATAAACCACATTTCAGCACTTGCTCAACATTATCAACTTTTACAAAATGAATTCATCAAACAAAAACAAGAAAGATACAATAATTTATGTATGAACATGTTTTCTTCAAAAACCAAGAAAAGATAATTTTATATTATAATCTAAATATTAATATATGACTTCTTTACGATTAGATGGTGGAACATCATTTATAGGAACAGAATTNACCAAGAAAAGATAATTTTATATTATAATCTAAATATTAATATATGACTTCTTTACGATTAGATGGTGGAACATCATTTATAGGAACAGAATTTATCAAACTATTAGCAACCGGAAGCAGTAATTTAGCGACGGTAGAATATGTAGATGATGCTGTTGCTGGTGCTGGTGGTGGTGGAGGTGGTGGGGGCAGTGTTGATTTAAGCAATTATTATGATAAAACAGAAACCGATACACTACTGAATAACAAATACAGCAAATCAGAGACAGATACATTATTGAATAACAAATATGATAAATCAGAAACTGATACATTACTGAATGCCAAACTGAATATCAACAATCCACAGGATATGTCGGGAACATTGAGACTTGGTCATATTGACGGCTTATCAAAAATAATTTTGAATGGCGTAGCATCAAGCAAAGACTTTTATGTAAATGGGGATGGAGAAATCAACGGCAATCATTTAGTGGCTTCATTAGACAGCACAGGTTATATCAAAGGTTCAAATATCCAGTCAAATACATTTAATGCCCTTAACACCAATNCGGCAATCATTTAGTGGCTTCATTAGACAGCACAGGTTATATCAAAGGTTCAAATATCCAGTCAAATACATTTAATGCCCTTAACACCAATGATATACTATTTCAATCTAATAACGACACTTACATACAGTATGATGTTTCTGAAACCAAAATTGTAGCAAGTAAAACAATCCAATGCGGAGGCAATCTAAAAACGCAAGAAATAAACACCATAGCGCCATTGGATTTAATCATAAGAAGAAACGATGTTAGTATGATTGAACTTCAAGATAATCTAACAGTATTGAAATCAAAAACTCAATGCGATAATATTATTGTATGCGATAATTATGAAAGCAAAAATCTATCAACAATCACAAACCACATTATGAATGAAAGCACAGGGGAAATAAAATTCTATGTAGGAAGTCCCATTACACCAGATACAACCACTAATTTAATNCTATCAACAATCACAAACCACATTATGAATGAAAGCACAGGGGAAATAAAATTCTATGTAGGAAGTCCCATTACACCAGATACAACCACTAATTTAATAATGACCTTGAAAAACAATATCATTGAATTTAATAAACCTACCAATTTAGATTTATCAGGCGACACATCAAACTGCGTCAAACTGACAGGAGAAGCAGACCAGCAAGTGGCAGGAACTGTCGCCATCAATGGTGCTAAAAATGGAAGTAATACATTAACTGTTAATGGTGCTTCACACTTTACAAACAATTTGGAATGCGTTAATAATATCCTATGCGACTACATTGAGAGCAGGAACACTTCAACCATAATGAATTATGTTATGAATGAGAGCACGGGCGAAATTAAATTTTATGTTGGAAGTCCTACAGTGCCAGATGCTACAACTAATTTGGTAATGACATTACAAAATAATTTGATTACATTTCATAAGCCGACAAGTCCAGATATAGGAGCAGGTGGGGGTGTTGATGATACTAATTTAGTGAAATATACCGGTGAGACATTACAAACAATAGATGGTGATGTTGTTATAGGCGGTGGTAGTCAATTTAGTAATTATGATTTTACAGTTAATGGTTCTTCATATTTTAGTTCAATTTTAGAACTGGCATTAGGAGGGGCATTGAATTTAGGAAATAATAAAGGGTATATAAGAAGTCTTAATTTAGGAGGAGGTAATCACGCTTACGATTATGCTAATTTTTCATCAGGGGGTCTTCATCGGTTTTATGTTGGTGGCAGTCCATTTCCGCAATATTTAAGATTTCAATTATCTATATCACAAGCGTATTTTAATGTAGAAACGATATGCCCTGAATTACAAACAAACATTATCAATACAAAAGATGCTGGTAATTATGATTTAGTTTTTAAACGAAATGATATTGAATATATGAAATTTGAAGGAACACAACAAGCAGTGGAAATAACAAAAGGCGCTAAATCTAATACTTATGACAGTATAGGTAATGCTGATGTTAGTTTTAGAAGGAATACAGTAGATTTTATGTATTTGAGAAATGGTAATGTAGAAACAAATACTGGTATAGCATTATATTCTCAAAATGCCAAGTTTGATACAATTGATACAACAAGTGATACTGATATGGTTTTCAAAAGAAATGGCACTGAATTTTTCAAATTAGGCACTGGTTATGCAACGACAAATGGAGCACCTACAAATTTATTAAATGTTGATAGTAGTGCTGGTGTTTCTGCTGGTTGGATGTTTGCCAATGCCTTTGCTAATAGAAGCAATGATACGAACACTGAATTTAGGGGGGCTATTAGTGGTGGTAGTTCATGGGGGAAGATTTATATGTTATACGAACATATCCCCGAAAATCTACGCTTCTATACAGATTTACATTTAACTCAACCTCAAAAAATGTATTTTCATAAAGAAACTGGTAAAAGTAGTTATATTTATTCAGACAATGTAGCAGGTGTTAATCATCTAAAAATATACAGTGAAGACCCTAACGGAGATATAAGGTTTTATGCTAATAGTGGTATAAGAATGTTTATAACCCCTACAAAGGTGTCAGTTCCTGCGCCTTACACATTGGAAGGAGACCTTATAGACACAAGTTCAGAAAAGGTAAAGTATGATATTAAAGAAGCAGAGTATGATTTTACAAGCATTGTAAAAAACATCAAACCGCATACTTTCNAAAGGTAAAGTATGATATTAAAGAAGCAGAGTATGATTTTACAAGCATTGTAAAAAACATCAAACCGCATACTTTCAAAATGAATAAAGAAAAAGAAATAGATATTTATAAAAACCATATAGGGTTTGTTGCTGAGAATGTTGAAAAAAATATACCTACGGAAATTGAAAATATAGTATATGAAATTGACGGTATTAAGAGTTTGAATTATGTAAAAATGAATGCTATACTATGGGGCTGTGTAAGGGAGCAAGAACAAAAAATAGAACATTTGGAAAGTAGATTGTTTGAGGTGGAAAACTTCATTAAAGATTTTGTTAAACCAAAGCCAAAACCAAAAGCAAAAGCAAAGGTTAAAGAAAAAGGCAATTTAGTAGAATTTTAAATATAAGTTATTTATATATGGGCAATTCAACTTCAACAAATGACAAAAAATACATTGATGAAATAAATGAAATAGATGAGGATAGTTTAGACATCTCAAAAATAGACAAACTCCAAATAAAAGCAATAAAGGAAATTTCACAAAAACTAAATAAGATTGAAAAGGAAAAACAAAATAAGATTTTCTATAAACTTCCTGCTATAAATATTTGCGCTCCAAGTCTGATTTGATAATATTATTTCAATATAATATTATCAATTGATATGTATAGCCTTTTCAAATCTAATCATAAATATTTTATTTACATCGCTCTCCCTTAACTTTACAAATAGAAATGAGTAGGGTTCTTCGGTGGCTATTTTGTAGATGTCATATACTGTCTTCTTATCAACCAATGCTGACTGCTCTTGAACAAAAGCATCAACTTCTGCCATATTTTTTAACTTGAAGATATACAATGAACTTGTATTCAATCTANCTTATCAACCAATGCTGACTGCTCTTGAACAAAAGCATCAACTTCTGCCATATTTTTTAACTTGAAGATATACAATGAACTTGTATTCAATCTAACTATTGGAGCAAGGGCGTTATATTTTTGGCTGGCTGTTATGACTGACAAACCGAAGTGTCTTGATTTTGTGTATAAGCCGTGTAAGATTTTACTGTATCTCATAAATGTCTTGTCTTCGGCAAAATCATCTATAATCAACAAGCAACTAAATAATTTACTCATCTTCATCTTCTTCTGGTATTCTATGACTTTGTGCTGTGTGTCTATGATGTGTGTTAGTGCTTCGGCATTGTATTCATCAAACAAATACTGCTCCTTTTTGTTGTCTNTGACTTTGTGCTGTGTGTCTATGATGTGTGTTAGTGCTTCGGCATTGTATTCATCAAACAAATACTGCTCCTTTTTGTTGTCTATCTTCAGTTCTTTTTCAATGTATTTTATTACTTCTTTGTAGGCTTCGTCAATGTGTGCTGTAGGCGATACAATGTATATTCTCTCAAAGCATCCACGGTAGATTTTCAAAATAAGGTTCTGAATAAGAATACCTTTTCCCCCTTGCGATGCTGAAACAATGATTGACCTGAAAGGCAATTTATCTGCTTGAGGGTATTGCGATTGTTTGNAATAAGAATACCTTTTCCCCCTTGCGATGCTGAAACAATGATTGACCTGAAAGGCAATTTATCTGCTTGAGGGTATTGCGATTGTTTGAATTCATATTGCTTTACATTTATAGGTTCTATTTTTGGTATATCCAGTTGTGGCATAATATAAATTATTTAGAAAATAAAATATATTATATCTTGTAATGGCATATCTTATNATAGGTTCTATTTTTGGTATATCCAGTTGTGGCATAATATAAATTATTTAGAAAATAAAATATATTATATCTTGTAATGGCATATCTTATTTTGCTGAATTGGGGTCGTGAGATTTGGAACAGACTGCCATACCCGCAGAAGTCGTTAATTAGTTTGGTCATCTGTCTTTCTTGCCGATAAAAACATTTTCGCAGTGCGTTAGAAGCAATAGAAGATACGGAACTCTTAATATCAATGCTAAGTGTAAAATTCCCTTTTGAGGCATTTTGACACCTCCCCTTTTTTAAAGTGCCAGTTGCTACATCATCCTTGCGGAGATAAATGATATAATTAGATTTTAAAATTATAATCTAATTATATCCAATGAGCAGTGATGAATATGAAACCTATTTGGACGCGAGTTTTAATGAGCCTCGCGTGCTTCGCGAAACACTTGATGAGATAGAAAACAGAATAGTAGATGATAGTAAATTCCCAGTGATTGAAGATGGTAAGATAAAAATGATATGTAAATTGATATTTGAATTCATAAAAATCGTTATAAATTATCTGATGAAGGATTTTGAATTGTCAGATGATGAACCAACAACAGTTAAATTGAATGAAGAAAGTAGATTATCAAGTAAGTTTATTACCTTTGATTGTCCTAATTGTTTTACTAAATTACAATTACAAAATGAAATAGAAATCAACCCAAAGGGGATAAAATGCCGGTGTTCTCCGTGCTCATTCAAACTGACTAAAAATGATAAGACAATGAATGTCAGCAGGGATGACAACGGGGATATAAAATTAGACAGTGAAGACCATAGTATATCCTTCAGTTGGAATAGGCAAATCACACCAGAAGACAAGAAAGTAGAAAGCACAAACAAGATGATAAGTGATGTAATGAGCACACCACGCAGTAGTAGTAGTAGTAGTAGTAGTAGTNCAAGAAAGTAGAAAGCACAAACAAGATGATAAGTGATGTAATGAGCACACCACGCAGTAGTAGTAGTAGTAGTAGTAGTAGTAGTAGTAGTAGTAGTAGCAAGCATCAAATGGCAATAAATGATATGGACTGAACATACTTTCCCATAAAATGTTCTAAAGAGTAGATTTAATGCGTTCAACTTTCAAAATAAAAGTTTAGGTTTAAAATCTACGGTATAGTATATATGACAACATTTGATGAAAAGGTTGATGAACTCCCCAAAGAAACCAAGAAGGGACTGAAGAACTGTAAAACCATANGACAACATTTGATGAAAAGGTTGATGAACTCCCCAAAGAAACCAAGAAGGGACTGAAGAACTGTAAAACCATAAATGATGTTGCTGATGAAGTTGTTAAGAATTTTAACCATTTCCAGTTGAAAATTCAATCATTAGAGGAAAGATTATCCAAGTTGGAATGGAAGCCAAAAACGACAAAGCCTGCTGATGAGAATGACCCACAATATAAAAATAAAAGAAATATCTATCTTGGTAAGTTGAATGATAAACTCATCAAAGAACCCAAACAATCAACACTGGACTACTACAAAGTCAAGTATGATAAACAAGAAAATATTTATTATTAGATAGTGGTTGCAACAATGGATACATCCCCATTATTAGAACTAACTATCCCCAAAAAAAACCACACACCAGACCCAGTGCGTAAGGCTTCAGACAATGGCATACCTTCTGACAAGCAGGACACACAGAAGGGTAGGGTATGTATATATGTTTTTATAATATGAGGGTATGGTGGTATGGGTATATTTTATATGTATATCCCTATTCCCCCCTTGGTTGAAATGACTGCCAAATGTCAAGTTTTGGAGACTGTTTGACAGTGTCAGTTGTTCCGAGTTTTGGTTGAAAAGGTTTCCAAATGTCAGGCTTTGGAGGCTGTCTGGGCTTCCAATACGCGTAGTTCATCAACCTGCCACGCGAAGCAACAGGTGAAAAGTGGGAAAATGGCAACTGGTGGCATTGCTCACTGTGCGCTCAAAAAGTGCCAGTTTTCACACGCAGTGCGGAATGTCTGACTGTGCCTCACCTCCTAGATAGGAAGGAAAGTCAGTCGCGAGCACAGCACAAAACCCCACCCAAAATCAGTTTTTACAAGGCTTGTAAAACTGAATTTACAGGGCATGTTAATTACCTACAAGGCTTGTAAAACTGAATTTACAGGGCATGTTAATTACCTACAAGGCTTGTAAAACTGAATTTACAGGGCGTGTTAATTTCACAAACTGGGGGGATTTTGTGGCTGAAATGCTCAAATGCCATCATCAAATCTGATGGTCAAAAGGTCTCACAACTCAAGGTCTGCCATGCGGCGTGCGACCTCGTCCTCAACCGACTTGGCCTGTTTCAACTCGGCAATCCTTTCATCAAGCAACTGCTCAATGCGGGTCAAGTTGTAGCGCCCTGACGGCACAAGGAATTCCTCAGAAAACTTGACCTCAAATGCCGAAACCAGCATCTTGCGGGCATCCACCAACTGGTCAATCTTCTCATTGACTTCACCAATCAAGCCGAGGAAATGGGGGGCAAACTCACCAGCAAAGCGGTCGCCATTCACCGACCCGTTGTCCCACGTCTCCTTCATCGCCTCCAAGACCTCAAGGTTGGACTTGTTGATAGTGTCGCAGACGAGATTGGATGCCGGATGTGCCAAGGTCTCATTGGCCTTTGCCTGACACTTCTTCGCCAAGTCATCCTGAACAATCTTCTCGGCAAATGCCTTCGCCTTGGCACGCAGGAGCATCAGGCGCTCAGGCTTCTTGATGGCGCGAGAAACCCCACCGCCCCTCAACCTCTTCATCTTCAAAAGGAAGACGCAATCAGACATAGGAGCATCCTTTGAAATCAAATCCTTCAAAGGGACATCTTCGGAAACCTTCTTGCCCTTGTAGAAGATGATGAAGTCCTCAGCATTTGGAACTCCTCCCCAATCCTCCAATCGCTCAACTGCTCTGCCGATGGTGTCTTTCTTCCAGTCCATCCTGACTGCCACTCCATCCTTCTTGTCAAGGGAGCGAACAAGCCAAATGGTCTTGACATAGGCCTTGGGTGAGAAGTTCTCGCCCTTGTTGATGATGTCATCTTCATCTGCAAAGTTCATCACATCTTGAAGTGAGCAATTTGCCCACTCCTCATCAGATGCCTCCTCCTTGGCCGTCTCAACATAACCAGCCGAAGCACTTGCCGTCTGAGATGAAAGGCGCTTCTGCTCCTCTTCATACTTCTTTTTCTTGTCCTTCAACGCTTCCAAGCGGTCATAGTCAATGGCAAAATCGCTGTTCTCATTGAGAGTGGTGAGAAACTGAAGCGCCTTCTCATCGTTTGCCGTCCAAGTGATGGGTTCAGGTTCTTCAGGTTCTGGTTCAACTTCCTTGTTGTCGTCCTTGTCATAGCGAGTTTCATTGACACTCACAAGTCTGCCAGAAGAGTTGAAGCCAAAGGTCGTGGGAGGGTTCTGACGGAAGCGCTCTTCTTCCTCTTTCATCTCTTGCTTCAACTGGGTGTCCTTCTCTTCTTCAAGGCGCTTACGGAAGGCTTCATCCCTCTTGCGCTGTCTCGCCTCCTCACGCTCCAAAGTTGTTGCCGAAGATGATGCCGAACACATCACAACACGCTCCCAGCCACGAAGGATGGCGCTGACCATCTGGGGCTTCTTGGCAGACTTTGGGACACCAGTGATATACAATTTATTCATCATCCACCACAACTCCGATGATGTCAATTCATTCAGCATCCCTTCAGTCGGCTTGGACACCGTCAAACGGGGCAACTCTGACATCTTGATGACATCGCCATTCTGAAACTTCAGGCAGTCAGTCTTTTCATCATCACGCAAGAAGAGCAACGGCATTGGCAACAGACCGATTGGATGAGAACAAGAAAATCAGCAGGGGGATAAGTCTTGAACCACCGTTGCTTCAAACCATAGGTTTTTGACTTCTGCTCCAAAAATCAAATGCCGTCCAAGTGCTGAGAAGGTCTAAAATGACCTCCAGAATGTCAAACAAAATCTGACTGAATGACTTGCCAAAATGTCTCAAACTGAAATGCTCAACTATGCCACACTCTAACGCACTGGCTCTTTCACTCTTTTTGCCCGTGTTTGGCTCACTCTCGGTTTTTGTTGCCACTGTTTGCGTGGGCTTCTGTTCAGTTGAAATGCGATGAATTATCAAAAAAGGCATTCAGTCATCAAGTTGATGAATGCGGGTCAAAAGGAGTTCCTTGAGTTTTTGAGGAGAAAGACGAGCAGTGAGTTGATGTGGCGGTAAGTCATCATCAAAGATGTCGCGCAACAACTCATCACCTCTTAAAGGTCTGTCCTTGTAGTAGAGCCTGATGTCTGCAGCCCGAAGCCCTTGATACTNAAGTCAAAATGAAACTATCAATCCAAAATATGGCAACCTGAATGCTCCATCCAACCCTTCGGGGCGCACCTTGTCAAGGTTGGTGAGGATGAAAACCAAGCAAAAGCGGGGCGAAACGGTTGAAAAGGGATTGGAAAAATATATACATATATAATGGGTAAGGTGTTATTAGAGTTATTCAGTGGGANAAACGGTTGAAAAGGGATTGGAAAAATATATACATATATAATGGGTAAGGTGTTATTAGAGTTATTCAGTGGGACTGGTTCGGTTGGTAAAGTTGCTGATGTTTTAGGCTATAGCGTTATATCATTAGATTTAAAAGATGCTAAAATTAATGCAGATATATTGGAATGGGATTACACCAAATTAGACCCTGATGAGATTGATGTTATTTGGGCTTCGCCCCCTTGTATTGAATACAGCATAGCCAAACAAACTGGAGTTAGAAAGATTGATGAAGCA
>BGPT01002698.1:33306-69861 GCA_003297045.1 Symbiodinium sp. clade C Y103 | reverse complement strand
AGGTGCCTGTGTGCTTCACATCATCACCTCTTCACATCTTCACATAGTCACATCTTCACCTCATCGCATCCTCACATCTTCAAATGCACATCTTCATCTTTTCACATCACACATCTTCACATCTTCACATCTTCACATACTCCTCAATCTCTTTTTATTTGCGCCTTATTTATTGACATCTTCTTTCTTTGAGACTTCTNTTCTATTTCTCTCTATATATTTCATGTTATACGATTTTCACAATTACATATCTCACTATACTTCTCTTCGCTCTCGGGCCATCCGTCGTCTAGTTTTGTTTTTAAAACAAGCGAGCAGCAATAGTAGTAGTTGTGGTAGTAGTAGTAGTAGCAGCAGCAGTAGTAGTAGTAGTAGCAGTAGCAGTAGCAGTAGCAGTAGCAGGAGTAGTAGCAGTAGTAGTAGTAGTAGTAGTAGTAGTAGTAGTAATAGTAGTAGTAGTAGTAGTAGTAGTAGTAGTAATAGTAGTAGCGGTAGCAGTAGCAGTAGTAGTAGCAGTAGTAGTAGAACTACAGCAGTAATAGCAATAGTAATAATAGAAGCAATAGGAATAAAATTTCCTGCCCGATTGGTTTTGTTCATAAAACAAATAGTATTAATAGTAGTAGCAGCAGTAGTAATAATAGTAGTAGTAGTAGTAGTAGTAGTACTAGTAGTAGTAGTACTAGTACTAGTACTAGTATTACTAGTACGAGTAACAGTAGGAATAGTAATAGTAGTAGTAGCACCAGTAGCAGGAGTAAAATTCACTGCATTTTTTCTTTTGTTCATAAAACAATTCGTAATAATAGGAATAGTAATAACAGCAGTAGTAGCACTAGTAATACTTTTTTTGGTAAGCAGTTGTAACTCTGGCCCCGAGCGCAGTTGTAACTAGTTGTAAGCCTGGCCTCGGGGCTAGGGTCAGAGAGTTGATTGAGTTAGTTGTAACTTGTTGTAAACCTAGTTAGTTTGCAACTAGTTGCAGGTTAGAGAGTTGGTTAGCTAGTTGCTAACTAGGTCCGTAATCAGTTGG
Source organism: Symbiodinium sp. clade C Y103 (assembly GCA_003297045.1). Classification (NCBI taxonomy): domain Eukaryota; class Dinophyceae; order Suessiales; family Symbiodiniaceae; genus Cladocopium; species Cladocopium sp. clade C. The sequence continues at coordinate 68,828 of BGPT01002698.1, read as the reverse complement.
AACTAGTTGCTAACTAGTTGCTGAGTTGCTGAGTTCCCCGCCGAGAGTTCAGGATCAGGGTTGAAACCAAACCCCAACCCACCCCTCCCGACCCAACCTCCATCTTGCAACCAGTTCTTTGCTTTTCACCACGATAGAGAAGCACCTCTTCACTAACGGGCCACACACTCGGCAGAAAATGTCAAACGGCTGCGGGCATGCAAGCTACAAATCAAAACCAAAAACCATTGTCACTGCTCAAGCGGTTGAAACCTAATCATCACACTGATCTTCATGCCGCTCTGGCAGCGGATGTGGAAATCGGATTCCGGTCAAAAAATGGGGCTCAAAACAGAGCCCAAAAACAGGTGAACATTTTATGGGAGCCCAATTCATTGGTCTCTAAATTGGGATCTCAAAACGGATCCAAAACAGGTGCCAAATTCCTCTTCTCCACACGTCCCAGTCATCGTTCCAAAACGAGTTTGAAAGGTTTTGAATCCATTTTAATTAGCTTTTTGATTGACAGCCACCGATGTGCTGTACCTGCCACGATTTTTGGAATCCCGAATGGAATAACGACTGAATAACGACTGAATAACGATTGAATAATGACTGGAGGAAATGTGGAAGTTTGGCCAGTTCCTGCCTTTCAAATTGCCTTGCCAGCGCAAATGAACTCGAAACTGTTTCTGATCGACTGAGACCCAAATGCCGTACCTTTCCCACATCTTAACTTCTTGAAGGTGTCCGAGCAAGTTGTGTCCAAATGTGCTCAATTGTTCGTGTAATTTTTTTTCACGTTTTGTGGCTCTAGAGGGTCGAAAGGAGGCTAAGCTGCAGGTGCGGAGAGATTTCAGCAGATCAGATTGTGTCTCTACGTTTTGGCGCGCCAACATCTTTTTTTCTGACTTTCTCATCTTCTCATTCTCTCCATCGTCTGACTGTCTGCATCAGTATCTTTTCGTTTCTGACTTTCTCATCTCTCCATCGTCTCTGACTTTCTCATCTCCATCGTCTCACTGTTTTCATCTTCTAAACTCATGGCAGTGCTTTTCTGTGTCTGTCCACAGCATCGGAAGGCTCAGCTTCCAAACTTTCATCAAACCGCAATCAAGAACATCATTGTGCGCCCTCCTGATTTGATGTTTTCTGCATGATTTCGAGCCACTCGCGTTGCTCTTGTCATCTGGGTTTTTAAGACAGGGTATGACTATCGTACAGTACTTTGGACGTTGATATGCTTCTCGCCAAGGATTAAACTTGCCAACGCTATCTCGACATTGCTAATGCTCCATTACATTTGCTTCTTCTGCGATGCATGAAGTTTGTCGATTTGGTATTTGACTGCTGAACTCACTGGAGGTGATGGAAGTGTAGAGCAGAACAGAACATTCTCTTGAACTGCTTAGGTATTGGACATTTGATTTCCTTGACTGAAGTGGTGTAGAGAAGTGACATTACGTTTCTAGGAGTTTCGGAGTTTTCTGCAGAAGAGATTTGTGCAGTTTTTTCAAAATCATGTCGTTCTCGAACACGGTTTTCACGTTTTCGTGAGAACTGGCGTATTTGATGATTTTTGTGGTGATTCGTTTTGTAGCTGCTGTTTTGAAACTCGAACCGTTTTGATCACAGTTTGGAATCGTTCCATCAACCTTTCAGGAAAGGTTTCCTCGTTAGACATTGGCTGAATTGCCAGAGAAAAATGTGCGAGTGTGACGTTAACAAAGGTGCCCAGAGTGGAAGATGTGAGTGCAACTTAGTGACAAGGCTCATGACCAGGCTCATGAAAGGTTTTTTTTGCGTGGCCTCAAAAAATGTAGGCAATGTGACAGAAAATTTTCCAATACTAGCGAGGTGAGATCCAAGCATGAGGAAGTAAAAAACTGCAAGAGAAGGCCGTCTGCGTTTTGTCCAGGTGCATGCGAAGAACCTGCAGCATGGTTCAAAAGATGTATGCAAGTGCAGAGGAGGTCTCGCAGCGTGACATGCAGGCGTAAGAGAAGATCCAGCCACTTTCAAAAAGACAGGTGCACATCAGGCGCAAGAGAAGATCCTCCAGCTTGTTTCAAAAGACATGTGCAGGATGCTCACAAAGTTTTTTTGGCTTTAAGCAAGACATAAAAAAATGTCAGCAATGTAAAGGAAGTCTTCAGTGTCACATCTAGCATCAGCAAGAGAAGATCCTCCAGCTTGACTTCAAAAGTTCTTGTAGCGTGACATCAAAAAAGGGAAAGGGAAGAGAAGATCCTCCAGCGTGGTTCAAAAAGTGTTTGCACAGCAAGATTTTCCAACCTGTGTTTCGAATGTACATGCGAACTATTAGAGAAAGTCTACTAGCTTGACATCAAAAGAGGTGTGCAGTGTGCAAGTGCAAGAGAAGATCCATTGTGACTTCAAAAGATGTGTGCAAGTGCCAGAAGAGTTCTTTCAGCATGGCATCAGGAGATGTCTGCAGGTGCAAGAGAGAAAATGTTGTTCCGTCATGTTGCAAAAGTTATGTGAGACTGCCAGAAAACGTCTTCCAGAGTAAAATCAACCATTTGAGCAATGCACGAGAAGATTCTCCAGCATGATGTAAAAAGATGTCTGCAAAAGAAGGTCTTCCAGCGTGATGCTAGAAGATGTGTGCAGGTGAAAGAGAAGTGCTCCAGAGAAACATCAGGAGAAGTTTGAGAGGTGTGCCAGTTGTGACGTCGAAAAATGTGTGCCAGTGCATGCGAAGATCCTCCGGCATGACATCAAAAGATGCATTCAGTCGCAACAAATGATTATCGAGGCTGGTTGGAAAGATGTGTGCACGTGCCGCAGAAGGTTTTTTAGCGCGGCCTCAGAAAATGTGAGCAATCAAGAGAAGATTTTCCAGGGTGACATCGCAAGATGTGTGTGCAAGTGCTAGAGAAGGTCTGGTGCAAGAGAGGATCCTGCAGCATGGTTTCAAAGATGATGTGTGCAAGTGCCAGGGGAGGTCTTGCAACGTGACATGCAAGAGAAGGTCGTCCAGCGTGTTTCAGAAGACAGGTGCACGTGCTAAGAAGGCCTTCAAGCATGTCATCGAAAATGTGAGCAATGCAGGAGAAGATCTTCAAGCGTGGTTCAAAAAATGTGCACAAGTGCAAGAAAAGGTCTTTTAGCATGACGTCAGGAATGTGAGCACTGCAAGAGAGAATCTTCCAGTGTGACATCAAAAGGTGTGTGGCGGCGCGAGAGAAGATCCTGCAGCCTGACTTCAAAGGATGCGTGCAGGCGCAAGAGAAGATCGTCCAGCATGGTTCAAAAGATGTGTGTGCAAGTGCCAGAGGACGTCTTCCAGCGTGATATCAGAAGATGTGTGCAGCCGCAAGAGAGGATCCTCGAGCTTGTTTCAAAAGACATGCGCGGGGTGGCAGAAAAGGTCTTTTAGCGTGACATCAAAACATGTATGCAATGCAAGAGAAGATTCTCCAGCGTGATGTCGAAAGGTGTGTGGAGGCGCAAGAGAAGATGGTCCGTGGGACACAACAAGACGTGTGGAGGCGCAAGAGATCCTCCAGCCTGACATCAGACGATGTGTGCAAGTGCCAGAGAGGTTCTTCTAGTTTGAGGCCAAAAGATGTGTGCAATGCCAGAGAAGGTCTTCAAGGGTGACATCAAGAGATGTGTGCAGGCGCAAAGCTTCAAAACATGTGTTTAAAACCGCAGAGAAATCCTCCGATGTGACGTCAGAAGATGTGTGCACGTGCAGGAGAAGATATCCCGGCACGGTTCAATAGACATGTGCAAGTGCCAAGGTTTTTTAGCAGATTGTAGCATGACATCAGAAAATGTGAGCAATGCAAGAGAACATTCCAGCGTGACACGAAACTTGTTTGCACCACAAGAGAAGATCTTTCAGAGTGGTTCAAAAGATGTGTGGAATTGCCTGAGGAGGTGTTCCAACGTTACGTCAAGAAATGTGAGCAACACAACCAAACAGTCTCCAACCTGATTTTGACATGTGTATGCACGCGCTAGGGCAGGTTTCCTAGCATGAGATCGAAAGATGTGTGCAGTTCCAGAAGAAGATCCTTCACCGCGACATCAAAATATCTGAGCAGCGCAAGAGAAGATCCTCCAGCATGACTTCAAAACATGCTTGCACGTGCCGGAGAATGTCTTTTAGCGTGTCATCAAGAACATGTGGGCATGCAAGATATGATCCGGCAGGTGGACAGCAAAAAATGGCACGTGCAAGAAAAAATCATGCAAGAAAAACTTTCCAGCCAGTTTCACAGGATGTGCGAAATTTTAACGAAAAGGGTTTCCACTGTGGCTCAAAAAATGTGTACAAGTGCCAGTGAAAGTTTCTAGCGTGACATCCAAAGACGTGTGCAAATGCCAGAAAAAAAACCAGCTGGTTTCACCCCACCCCAACCGTGCTCATCTGAAAAAAATAGAGCGGTTATTTCGAAATTATTCGATGCAAATGTGGTGAAACATGCAGGGCGAAGACCGTTCTAAATTGCGTGAACGCAACAGGGAGGGGACAACAGCCCTAAGCGCGGATGGACAACAGCGCACCAGAGACACGGGACAGACGCAAGGCTGCAACTCAATAGACCCAAGGAGGTTCATAGATTTGACGTATTCAGCCTGGGTACACGTGGAACATGTACGTATTGGAAACCATTTCCGTCTCGCGTGTTTGACATGAAAATAAATTTTGCCCTTTACTTGCCAGAGCGCATTACGTCGCGAATTTTTGCAGTCTTAAAAACCTTTTTGATTGCGCAGATTCCGTGCTGCATTTCAGCGATAAAACTTCGTCGCGCATGCGACACAGTGTGTCACGAATGTCAACTTCGAGTGTATCTGTCACGTGGCCCAGTGGCACGTGTACGAACACATCCCCAAGGTGGGTTGTTGGCAGTTTTAGGGTTGGAATGTGATCATTCGCCCTGCGCAAATGATGCAACAAAATTTGGTGATGGCCAATTACACATATTACACCTTGATTGGTTCTGCAGTGCGCATGTTTTTTTTTCGGCATTGTGTTACATGTATGGTTAGTTGCCGCATTTGGATTGTATTTTGGGAAACATGGTAGTGAAGGTTTGGTTGGTGGTCATGTTCAGATTGTTTTCTCGAACCATTTGGTTTTGCAACAGCGTAAGAAAAACACGAAAACTGCAAATGTGAATGGAAGTGTTAAAGAAACCAACGGTGCTTGGAACATTAACATTGATATTGGCATCATTGAGACTGCAACGATGGCTATTATATTTCCATATGTCCTGTATTTCAGGTTTGTGACTAATTGCGAAAATTCATCGCTTCAACGTAGCGCAGCATTCATGTTCAAACATATTGGTGTCAATTGCAAAAACCACATTTTGCACCAAATCAGCACCTAACCGTGTCATGTTGCTCAGTTCCCTTTCGTTTACGTCACATGGGGTGGCAATGTCAATGCGGCTGGTGTAGCAAGGGTGGAACTGAAGATTTAGGCGCCCACCTTCGAGGAAGGCACATGGGAATCTCAAATCCATGGGAAACGAGATGATGTCCAGGAATTGCAAACAATTGGATACCCCCGTGCTGACGTGTGTCATCTCCAGGTTTGTTTTCTTTATAAACAGATATGTTCAATTTGCACCGAACATTTTGCAGAGGCATGCCCTAGCTTGACCATGCATGAGTTCCAGATTGACATACTCAAACATTTCCATGATCGGCAATCAACTTCGGAATGTATTACATTTTGTGCAGTGTTTTCAGACCTCATTCACAGTTGGGCAATGTTCAAACATTGTGGGGGCATTTGAAACCAGGCATGGGCTGGATACGTCCCATCCCGCTTCTCACAAGTGGGTGCCACCACCTGATCCAAAACCATATGTGCGAAGATGCGTGAAATGAGACTCGAATGCAAACAAAAATGGTTTGGTTTGATGCCAAACAGATCTCTTAGCTAAAGGCGTCGCACATGGATCAAGCATACATCCTATGGATTTGTTTGTTTATGCCCCATCCTTTCTACCGCTCCGCTTAGGCGACCGCTACTTCAGCGGTGAGTCTGGGTTCCTCGACCACCTCAGCGGCTTGGACCAAGTAGCAAAACCGTGGCAGATCGAATGGTTGTTTGGTAAAGGTTGGTATGTGAACGTCCAACGTTGAATCAGCTGAATCAGGCGAAATTCACGACATCGTCATCAAGAAAAAACAGTGAACGCTGATGATGTTTTGGTCGAATGCATCTTGCACAGAGTTCTTGAAAGGACGCAGCGATCATCATTGTTGCAAACCCTAGGATGTCTTCCTCTTGCCAACTGATTTCCAAATGGTTTTGGTCACTGATGTTCTGCCACTTGCCCAAAGGTTTGTGACAGAACGTCAATTACGATGTCGAAACGCAAACCAGTCCGGATCAAAATGGTTGCGACGACGTGGTGCCATTTCTTGTTGCATGAATTTCACTGACCATGTTTTGTTTCAAACAAGTGCATAAATTTGTTGGCATTTTTTTTGGATACCATTTTGGTTGTTTTGACCAAACCATTTCTGTTTGCCAAAAGTCCATTCATTTGTGCAGTCAAATTTTCATGGGTGTTCATGGTAGCAAACGCCATACCGCAGACGTTTGTTGATCCAGTGGTGATGGATGCGATGGATGCGGAGCCGATGCGTCCGGATGGAGAGCCTCCTCCATTGTCGGCTCCTGTGGAACCGCAAGGTTCTCGCCGCCTGAGTCACGTCTCGCGACTCAGTTCAGATGGCCATTCCTCAGCACCTGGGGGTTTCGTGGAAATCCTGAAGCAGATCCAGGCAAGATGCACGTGAGCTGTGATAAACACATGCAACGGATTCAAATGAACTAGAACATGGGCCTTGATCAGAGATGATTCGAAACCAGAAAAATTCACTCATCCAGGAGCGTCCTTGGGTTAAGAGGTGTTCAAGCATGGGCCAGCGGCCAGCGTACACAACGAGTTGCCGCTGCAGGAATTGCAGTTGCGACTGAAAGAGGTCTACGAACAAGATATTGGGGTTGGCTCCAGGCAGGACGGATGGATATGGACTGTATGGATATGTCAATTTGTGGTTGCGAGACTTGCGAGACTTGCAGGACTTGCATTTGTGGTGGTTTTTCATCTCGGTTGGACTTGATGACAGGTTTTCGCCGATGGGACACTGTTTAGTGTTCAGCGTTTCAGTGTCTCAGGTCCAGAGGACTATCGCCGTCAACTACTTTGAGGCTGAAGCCTTCCTTCAGGCAATCAGCGAAGAATGAGATTGAGAACGATGTTTCCAAGGCATGGCACTGTTTGGATCTGTTTGGTAAATTGGAACACATAATGAATACATTGTAAAGTAAACAGTTTTCATCAAATAATTCAGGTGTGACATTTCTCCTGCCCACAGGTGACGCCAGCTGCCTCGATGCAGTCAGACGTGGATGACGAGGAACCTGTCATGACCAAAGTGTCTTCGAATAAAGCAGTGCTGTCCATGGCCAAGTCGGTGACCTGTCTGCAGTCGCTTTTCTTGGAGATGGCATGTATGAAACTTACTTGTAGTTGTAAAACCGTTTCAGGGAAATTGGAGGATTCAACTGAGTCAACACGCCCCACCCATTCCCACTCGATTTCGTCTCTAGAAGATCCAAGTTCTCATTTTGCGGACCGTGAACTTGCCCAGCACAGCTGCAGTGATAGCAGCAACAAACACATAAAATCCGATTCTTTGTGAAAACAGGAATTTTCGGATCAATATCTAGTGACCATGGACACGATATTGTGCTTTTCAATGAAATCTTGCCTTGACTGGATGCCAATTCCTACATTAAGAATTCAAAAATGGACCCTGCCCCAGGATGCTTTATGGAACCTCTAACATTTTGACAGAATTTCCAGTCGGTTGGCTGCTTTTGTCCCCGCACATTTCTCAACTCTCTGAATGCCGTGACAGGCACGAAAGACAACCACACACTTTGAGGAAACTCTCCGCAGCAGAAGTGACTTGAGATTTCAACTTGGTGCAGAATGGAATATCTCAGACCAAACCCTGTATGACCTGGAGAAAAATCGACTGGCAGTGTCAACGCCAGCTACACGAACAAACTCGATAAGAAGTCGCACCACTAGAGGTTCCACAGCTTTGCCACCTGCTGGATGTGCCATGCACCCCGAATCACGGAAGCGTATCCTTTGGGATTGCTTGGCCATGGTGGCACTGTTTATCGAGGTTGGAGAGTCGGGGATGTGAAGAGTAGTCTTGGCGCGTGCCCAAAACACCATATTTGGGTTTCAAAACGAGGTCAAGCCTGCAAACCCGGTTTGGGAATGGCAAACGAGGTAGGAACATCCGCTTGATTGTGTGATGTAGCGAATCTTTTCAGTGGCTCATATATTATACGTCCGTTCAGGTTTTCCTGAAAAGAAAACCGAGGATAATCAAAAAATCCAATGGTTTCTCCTACATTTTTCCGGTCACGATAAGCAGGGGCCCCGTTTTGGGAGAACCCCCATGTTTCTTGTGAGATCCAGGTGCTAACTGCCCCATTACAAGTCTACAATGTCGATGGGGTTTTCAGAGACGTGGCGGATGTGATGCATTGGACCACAACGGGGTACTGGCTCTTGGACGTGCCAGCGTCCTTCCTGACAGCAGTCTACATCCATGACATTCTCCACTCGCGTTTGGTGGATGTTGCAAAGGTTTATATCAAATTTTGGTTTTGGTGTCTTGGTCACAGCATGTCACAGCTGAGAGGGATGATACAGACAATTTGGCTATCTCGCTCCAGTTTCGCCATTGTTGATGTGTTGAATCTTGGACCAAGGTTCGACATTTTGATGTTGGCTCCAGAAGTTCTATTCTTTGTGAACCTCTTTGTGAGCGATGACTCCGAATCAGACCCAGCAGCCTCAGGGGTCTTGCGCGCTTTGCGAGCGAGGCGCCTAGTGAGGCTCATCCGCTTTGCGCGCTTGATGAGGTTTCGCAAGGTCATGACGCTACTGAAGAAGTTCAGTTTCTACAAAAACTTCAGGACACTGAAGTCAAACAGATTCAAACAGTATCAAAAAGTTCAGAGCAATGAGCAACAAAACATGGGGATACAGGCTTCCAAAAAGTAGGTTTCTCAATAGCTTGGAAGATGGTTACAGCGCCTCAGTTTGACGACATGGATTCGTGGATGTAGTTGGGGCGCCGACATCATCGGATACCGTTGGCCAGAAGAACTCTGCCAAGCAGTCTGAGAGATGTGAAATCGGCATGAGTGCTGAAGATTGAAGTGTTCATGTCATTTCAAACGTGCAGTTAGAAACCAATCATGGTTGAATAGTTGAATAGCTTTATTTATAAGACCAAAATGTGCAGCAGTCAAACATTGGCTGTCTCTGCTAAAGCTTCGGACATCTAAACTCCCCATTTGCCCACCAGGCAACCAGGTGTAACAGGTGTGACTGCCCAATGGTTTGAGCATGGTAAGAAATCCAACTACAGTATGCCCGCAGAAATGTGTCCCGTTTGTTTTGGGGCAGAAGATTTGCTGCAGGATGTTCTTGCAGGGCTGGGTGTCATCTGCCTTGGTATCCATATTTACCTTGATGATGGGCGTCATGGTATCAGTTCACTTCCTTGTCACTTGGCTTGTGAACAACTGCCATTCATACAGCAGAAAGGTTGCAGTGCAAAGCATGGTGGACTAAAGTCGACATAGTTTCCAGAAGGTGACCAAAAACAACTGAGAGGTTCTTGTTGCTGAGGCAGCTTTGTGGTTTGTCGCTGGAGATGTGGATGGTGGATGGGCCAGGGAGGAAGGTTTAACGCAGACTTCCTTTGCGCAGCAATACACGCGAAGCGTTGAGTGGGCTGTGTCCAGGTGGGAAAAAAGGGCCTCCGGGGCCTGGGGTGATCGAAAGCTGAAAACTCCAATGTCATTTGGAGGTTTCCTAAAATGGGGGTACACAAATCATCCCAAATTGCTTGTTATCAATTATCAATGGGAATGGAAAACCAACGGTTTTGGGGTATCCATATTTGAGGAAACCTCCATTTTGATAGAAAGACCACGATTTTCTGCAGGCTCCCTGCTTCATCATTGAGAGCCAATGTGGAGCTAAAGACTGCCTTTGAACGATACCTGGCCATCATTGACACTTGGCTCAGTCTGCATTTGAGATATTACTTGCCAGTCTTGCTCTGATATGACCAGCAATTCAGACCTGCGAACTGAAACAGGATCCTTGCAGGATTCTGGAGTTCACCTCGGATGATGGCATCCCCAGGGAACCTTACATACATACATACATACATACATACATACATACATACATACATACATACATACATACATACATACATACATACATACATACATACTCACATACATACATAGATAGATAGATAGATGCATACATACATACATACATACATACATACACACATACATACATACATACATAGATACATACATACATACATACATACATACATACATACATACATACATACATACATACATACATACATACATACATACATACATACATATGTACATACATACATACATACATACATACATACATACATACATAGATACATAGATACATAGACACATGGACACATAGACACATAGACACATAGACACATAGACACATAGACACATAGACACATAGACACATAGACACATAGACACATAGACACATAGATACAGAGATACATAGAGACATAGATACATAGATACATAGATACATAGATACATAGATACATAGATACATAGATACATAGATAGATAGATAGATAGATACATACATACATACATACANACATAGATACATAGATACATAGATACATAGATACATAGATACATAGATACATAGATAGATAGATAGATAGATACATACATACATACATACATACATACAGACATGCACACAGACACACAGACACACAGGCATACACACATACACACAGACATAGAGACATAGAGACATAGAGACATAGAGACATAGAGACATAGAGACATAGAGACATAGAGACATAGAGACATAGAGACATACAGACATACGTACGTACGTACGTACATACATACATACATACATACATATATACAGATCATACATCCATATACATGTCCTGTATATGTATATATGTATATGTATATATATATATATTAATTCACATATCCATATATATAATATATTACCATATACTAAGTGAACTTATTTATCTATCTATCTATCTATCTATCTATCTATCTATCTAAATGCACGTGTGTATATATATACATATGTATATATATATATATAGACATATATACATGTATTTACATATATACATATACACATGATTTTGCTGGCTCGACAGTTCCCTCAGCTAGGCAACCTTTGTGGCGCTCTGCGTCTCCTCTCTCTTCGTGTCAGTTTTGACCAACATCATGGCAGATGTAGCGAGGAGGACCCGCAAAATGACACAGATCCTGGATTCCGTGACTTGGCGGGAATCTTCTTGACGAAACATCGAGGGACGAGGGAGAAAGCCTTTTTACATCTTTTTACAACGTGTCTCAGTTGTAAAGTGCAAGATAACTTGAGGCAACTCAAATGTCAGTCTTGTTGCTTGAGGTGTATCATCCCTTTTTCGGAACCAAACCAAGGTCAGAAAGTATTGCGGCACCTGCGGTGTCTCAATGAAACACACGATGAAGATCAGACACTTGGTTCCCCAATTCAGCTCTTTTGATGCCGGCCTCAGTTGGCGAATATTGCTCGCCCGGGCGTCTTGACTGAGGAAAACTGGTGGAGCGTGAACATTTTCGAGCAACCATACAGGACCGTTTTGGGGTATGACAAACTGGGTTGTCGTCCTGGTTGAAGGATGAATAGAACGCATTCACACAAGTGCTTGACAAGGATACTATATTTCAGGCTATTGTCTACATGCACAGGTGCACACGCAAACACGGACAAAGCACACATGCAAATATGCACACAGATGCAAAACACGCAAGCAGACATGCAATACACAGATAGATTTGCATACAGTACATACCGTACCGCACCACACCACACCATACCAAAATGCCACAGAATACCACCACACCATGCCATGGAAATTGACTTTTATTGGAGACTTTTCCATTCTGTTTCCATGCTGTTTTGAGGACCATATGCAGTTTCTTCTCTCTTTGCCGGAAGGCTTGGTCCGCGAACTGTTCCATGAGGCACGAAGTCTGACCTTGGCCTACCATCCCTTCTTCATGGAGATCGGCAGTGTGAACAGAGCGATGGAATTGAATTTGTGCAACCAGGCCGTTCAAGAGCTCTACTTGTTGGAGAAGCTTGGCTCTGATGAAAGCCGTACCCTCTGGTAAACAGCCACATAACTATGGACAATCACCATTTTCAATGGAAAAGATCCACTATAAATGGCCATTTTCAATAGCTATGTTAGTTTACCATGAAAAGTACTTTTCCATACTTTGGTGCTGGAAATGAACCAACAGAATGCAACCACCATCATCAACTGAGGAGTTGTGAACAGACACAGAAAAAAAAACCTGTCACTTGAAGCAGCTGCTTTAAAGGCATCCTGCACAGCTGAGGAATGATGTGGTTTTCCATCGGCAGCAAAAGGGTGAGGGGATATACATCTTGGCATCTGGCGTTGGTTTGTATACAACGCAGGATGCAAACCCAAAGCCCGCACATGGAGGTAGAGGTAGACACCTCGGTGGCATTTACGGCAACTTTCTTTGGTAAAGAACCCCCGTTGCTGCTCAAAAACCTCAAAATAATCCCTGCTCTGCTGGAAAGTGTCAAGATGTTTCCTCGGTTTTTGGGCCACTGAGGGCGTAATTCGTTCAGCAATTTGATGATGTCCATGACCGGAAGTGGAACAACTGGACCAAGCAAAAATCTTGGGGCCCCCGGGGCCACTGAAACTGAAGATGAGATGGATCACAGATCGTCCATGGGCTCCAGAAAGGCACGAGGATGGAGGGAGGTAACGTGATGTGTTGCAATTCTTTGTTTGTGTGCACTGTATCTATCTCTACATCATTTTTATGTAGAATGCAGAATGCATGAATATATTTTACATGTAGATACATGTACATTCTGCTCAATGTTCAGCCACTTGCCATGAACAAATCAATGTCTATCTACAATCGAACATGGATCCGTATACATCTAGATAGGTGTGTGTGCATGTGTATCTCTGTTTCTATATCTAGGTATTTGATGGTATTTGAATATTTCCACGTTTTTTAACATCCAAAGACGAACACATCTCTCTGTGCCTCCTAGCTATGTTTAAAGGTATCCAGCAATCTCCGGACGTGTCCGCCAATCCATATGTAGCTGCTGATCAACATGGTCGACCCAATAGCCTCAACCTTGGCATCCCCACCCCACCCCATTTGTAGCGGAGCATTGAGGTCCAAGGTGAATACTCTGGTGTTTACCCGCCATGGTCGCCATCCACTGACCAACCATAAAAGGGGGTCATGAAAAACAACATCGCATTTCCAGGGGTCCCAATTTAAACCTCTATTGGGGATGCAGCGAAGTACTTCCAGCTCGTTTCAGTTGGGTATGCCCACCACATTCATTGGTTAATGCCATGTGATGAAAAGGGGGGCAAAGAGTGACCTTCTGTGATGACAATGTTGCGCTCGCAATTAAATGGATTGTGTTTCACGGCACTAAGACTAATATGTTGTTCTTCAATTCATGTCCGATTCGCATCGCAGAATTTTGAAAACAGCCCAGCCCAGACGAATGCTGTCTCTTTCGTCAACGTCTATGCCGAAGAATTTCTCAGTGAGCACGCCTTGTGGATCCGTGGCTGGAGACATCGGGGCCTATTTGAGACGATCGTGGAGAGCAGGGCGGTGAAACTCTCGAGGACTGAGTTGCGCAATGTGCTTCAGGACTTTTCGGAGATTCTGGTGGCCTGGAGAACTGAGTTGGAACGGAGAAAGTTTTTATTGGGGCCTGAAACCTGATGAAACATGTTTTTTTTCCCAAAATGATGGATCTTCCACTTCCACAATGATGGGGTACATGGCTGGAGAAAAAACTCTCTGAGCGCGTGAGCGATTTGCATATTCCAAGGCTACTGCGGTGGTTTATGCTCGCTCTTTCGTCAACGCCGTCAACCGCATGTCTACGCCGGATGTCACCGACATGCCTTTGAATCCAGCTCTTCTGGACGACGAAGGGCCTTTTGTCCCAAATCTTGGGCGATTTCACATGCCTTTTGGGGTTGGTACAAGAATAACTAACATAAAGACTTGGATGAGTGGACATAGAACCTTTAGAGACTTCATTTTTAGCTGGTGAGTTCGTGGTTTCCTGAATCGAATTCAGTCTTGCTGACAGTTGCTCCTTGCTTCCCACGGTGCAGGGCTCCAAGCCGACATTTGACAAGGATAGCCAGTGCGACAAGAGTTGACAGCTTCGCGCAGATCCTTCCATCACCTGATGACTAAAAGAGAAACGCAGGTCGCAGGTCATTGGTCCACTGGATCTTGTTACACAGATGTAGTTGAGGGTGGCTCACCTACTTCACCTGCTTGTTTCTATACAGTTGCTGCGGTCATCCTACTCTTTGGACTTCCGTCAAGAGTAATCAACTTCGGAATTGTCAGCAGCTTTTGGTGTCACGCGATTTTCTTGTGTCATTACCCTGAGAATTCTCGCATAAGATGGTGGTATCAACAGCATGCCTTGTGCTATCCTTTGACAGGTCTCTGTGGGTCACTCTCCCTTTCGTTTTAATTTTAAGTAGGGACTTTCTGGGCACCAGATCTCACCTAAGTCCATTGCACTTGTGCATCTTCTTGGGGTTCTAAAGCGTTTGCTTTTCTGCTTGGCCTTCCAACTCTCTGCAGAGAACTCACTTGAAATAAAGCTTTGGAGGATCCTCAGATGGCTTGACCCTGCTATGCTCCTCTTTGCTATCCTTGTCTCTCGCTTCCCAACATTGTCTTTCAGTCTGACTGCGTTCTGTCCAGGGCATCTCCCAGCTTCTCGAGAGGTACCGGCTCCCGGTTGTCTCCCATGTGCAGAGTCGCCCGAAGTTTGGTATGGGTCTGGTGTTGTTTCCCACTCCGTTCCCCACCTGTCAGATGAGGGTCTCTAGATTTTGCGACTCCACCTCCTTTCCCTGCTCTTCATATCAAGCTCCCGTGTCCCCGGACTCACAGAGAGTTGCTGAGCTTTCCCCGCTGCGGATGCTCTTTGTCGTCCCCGAGCTCGTCACAAGTAGAATTTGTGTCAGGACATGTCAGCACCAGAATTCTGAGTCAGCAAGTATGTCAGAGACTGTCCGAACATCAGAATTTACATCAGGATGTGTGGCAGCATCTTTGCCAGATTGGTCATATTACTGTGGGGATCACACGAAGTAACAACACATCTATTGTTCCCCAGCATTGTGAGCCCATGTGAATAGTACCACTATAGTACCCACCCGTTTGGCAAAACTGGTGAACAAGGCTTTCAGAAAGTCCTGGCTTGGTATTGGTTGTATTTGTTTTTTGTCACACATCGGTATAGGAGGAGAAAGGATTGATATGGATTAATTCTCTGATCAACAGGTGGTCATCAGACAATGCAGCCTCCAAATGGAGACGGCAAGCGTTAACTTTGATCGGGTGTAGTGGGGCAAACGGTGCAACCTGTTTGCCAATCCATTCGTCCCGTCCCGTGCCTTTGGCTCCGAAGGGTCGGCTTACTCATACTCAGTTCGGTGTTGTGTTGGAACATGTCGACTTCAGCGATTTCATATGATCTCATGCAGTTTCAGGGAGAAACATGACTGCGGTTGCCTTTATTTGCCTTCTCAAACAAAGATTCAGCACCTCTGGATGTTCAAGGTTCTGTGAGCCAGGGGCATTAGCTCCTTTGCGTTTGTTGAGAGCTATTTGTATCTCAACATTTTTCGTAGCACAGTGGCTTGTCTGGGACGCATGTCTACTGCGTGGCACGTTCCCTCTGAACATACGCAGAGTGACAAAGCGTGCTGTTTAGGAATCTGACAAATGTCCTTCGGAGTCCTTCGTGCACAAATGAATTCTTTTGGTTCGTCACCGGTTCGTTGGAGATTGGGCTCATGCGTTCCAGCAGACTCCAAAGACTGCTGGATGGGCATTGACTCTGCAGAACTGCAGGGTGCCCAGAAGTCAATTTTTAACCAGCACCCTATGCGTAGTTAGAAAAGAGATTGCATCTGTTTCAGGGGTTAGATTCTGGGATATTTTGAGGTTGCATTTCATCATTGTTTGTGCGTAGCGAAACCGAGAAATCTGTGTAGCCATATAACTTCATTCATGAGTCTTCGTTTGCTTGCAACAGCTCCCAGCTCTCTGTAACCTGCACTATTGGCGTTTCTAGCAGTTTCCAGATAGAAATCCGCCGGATCAGCAATCTGTGTGCCGGTGGATCAAGAAACGGCTGGTTGCGATGGGACCCATATAGGTTGAGATTTTCCCTTTGGCACAGGCTGGGAGCCCTGGGAGGTGGGTTGCACAGTAGAAAATCCCGGTTTGGCAGCGCAGGTTCAATGACTGCCGAGACCTCAGCCTGGAAATGTGACCAGGGGATGTTCCATGAATTAAAATGGATTGTAGTGGATTGTAGATGATTCTAGTGGATTATATCGGATCTTATGAACTTCTAGGATCTTTGGCTATTTTGTGGTTGAGGACACCGAGAACTTGGACATTGGCGACTCCCTGCCTCCCTATGCCTCGGAGGCGCCACTCTGTGCCAAGGCTTAAGGATCTTAAGGCCTTGCCACACAGAAAAGCCGTAGCCGCCGTAGCCTCCAACATCTCCGTGCCAGGAAAACAAGAAGCTTGATGCAGAGGCGATCACCTGAGTGACCTTACAAAAAGCCGTAGCCGCCGTAGCCCATGTGCTTTTTGTTGTTTTTGAAACTGCATGCACATTGATGATCATTGATGATCATTGACCGAATCATTGATGCACATGGCAAATGTATTGGCTCACCTGCAATGTTCACCGATGGCAATCCCGCTGCTCAGATCAAGCAGAAGCAAGCCCAAGTGGAGTCCATCGAGGCTGATCTCCCTGCCTCAGATTCTGCATGTAAGTATAGCTGGTCGTTTTGTTTCAAGATCATTACTTTGCTTCCGTGGATTTGCCAGGAACAAATAGAAAGAGATGGAGCAAGAGTGAAGATTATGACTGACCATCTGGTCAATGTGCAGCAGGCCAGTTGCTAAAAATGTGCCGTGTGGTATTTCTCTCCCGACGAGGCTATGTACCGAAGACATTTTCTGCTTTTGGTCCAGGGAAGTAAAGAACAACAGCAAAGTATAGACCGTATAGCATACCAATGACGCGAAGACGGCGGCTCGCCAGTACAAGAAAGAAACTTTCCGTGGAGAGTTCTCCCTTGTTGTGGGTGTAGAAACAAGCGCGCCTGGCAAAATGTCACAGGCAATGCGAAATGCAATCTTGGAGCTACCACCGATCAAGTCAAACTTGAATTGAAAAAGAAAACAGCGAGCCAATCTGCACCTTGTGGGGCTTTTGGGGCATCAAAGTTTGATTCATGTCACACATCCCACCAGGCCCCTTCGACATTTCGCCCAGTGATGGCAGGAACTTGTGAACACTCAACAGCTTGTGGACGCGAAGAAGAACGAGACCACGACTGAAGAGCATTTGCAGGTGTGACGTCTCGGGACGTCTCGGGACGTCTCGGGACGTCTCGGGACGTCTCGGGACGTCTCGGGACGTCTCGGGACGTCTCGGAGTTATGGGGCGGTCAGAACGCTTAAATGTAATGCAAAGCGTATGTCATGTAATGCAACGAAATGCAACGCATTGGTATGTCATTGGTTAGATGATTGTTTTTGGTATATATGTATATGTACAGTATACAGTACACGCACAGTATGTGTGGTATGCTATGTTATGGTATGCTATGACATGGTATGGCATGGCATGGCGTGGCATGGCATCCGAGGGCATGGTATGTAAGTAAATACACATATACCCATGGGGGATGGTCATCAATCCATTAAGGGGAATTTGTAAACTCATTACAGGGATTCCCAAGATGGGATGGATGACCACAACCCACATGCCATGTTTTTGATAATGGCATATACATATATATATATATGCATACATATACTTATATACTTATATATATATATATATATGTATATATGTATATGAATTATACATGTATGTATTTGTATATCATATGTGCGTACATGATGAGTAAAAGGCAGCATTAAGAAGTCCCACTTTTCAGTTGAGGTGACAATCCACAAAGTTTGATGAAGTCTATGAATGTTTCGAATGTTTCATAATTCAGACTGTGCGAGGCTCTGACCAATCGGAAGCTTGTTTGCAAGAGAAGCGGGAAGGGTGTTCTGGGCAATCCGCATGGGCCGAAACTGGGAACTCTCAGTGCATTTGGTGTTTCTAGGCTGGAATTCTTCAGAAAAGTGTATTTTTGCATGTTACATTCATCAGAGGGAGATGTGTGGCCGTCAGGGGCTCTGTCTTTGAACCAACCAATCCTTTTTGAAGAAAAAGGGATGAGGTGTCCACAAATGATGCTGGCTCCGTATTGTGCGGGCTTAGGCAGCTTGGCAGATTGTCGTCAGAGATCGTCAGACTTCAGAAGGTCCTAGAAGACACTCAGGACAGGCAAGTTTCGTTTTTGGCTTGGCGCTTTGGAATGAAGCCCGATTCCAGGTGTTCATTGAGCCCAAATCTGTGGCACGTCTTCAAGGGCTTCAGAAACTCTGCAAGATGTATTCCGATCCTGTTGGCCCAAGCTTACATGCCTAACATTTCAAGGAAGATCCTTTGCTTCACCCTGACTCTGCTGATATCCTTGAGACTCACTTGGCGAGCGGTTCCACCAGGATCAAATCAACGCCTTCTCAAACGAGCTCATGAGAGGAAATGAGAAGTTGGACCAGTACGCCAGCAGCTGCCCTGGTGTATATTATATCCAATCCAAATGGTAAAGATGTGGGGCCCAAACATTGGAGTGTGAGCAACACTAAGCAAGGGAGCAGAGGGTTTTTGTCAACCAACATCAGGGGTCACAACTGGTTCTTCTGCCCTACACTCGGACTATGATTACTGGGTGGGGGATCATCCGGGAAACCGAGCGATAGAATTGCTGGTGGCCAAAAAAAACAGAGGGCTTCACCGAGTGCTGAGGGTTTGCTCTACTCTAGGGCTCTGAGATGGGATTATAACCAGATATAACCAGCAAAACTCCTGGGAGCTTTGCGCAGGTTCAAGCTAGAGATGAACTGGAACCAAGAAGAGCTGGAGCAGTGGGCCATTGCTGCGCGCCAGAAAGAGGAGGACGTCTTGATCGGTGGATTTCTATTGGGCAGGGTTTTCTTTGCTCGACCAGCATGAACATAGGTAGGGGTCCGGTGCAGACATTGTATGCTCGTGTGTGTATATATATGTACATGTTATTATACATGTGCATATACACGGACATGCGCATCTGTGATCATCTGTGTATATGTGTGTACATATCACTGATGTCCGCGGATGCACACACTTCCATATGTATGCATGTATATATATATATATACCCGTATACATACATGCACACACGTAAATGTGTAACGATTACTGCGCCAACTGCACCAGGGTCACGCTACCATTTCAGCAGGGCCTTGTGCAGGATGAGCTGACCTTGGAGAAGTACAAAAGAGCTGATGACTCAAAGGCACCGAAGCAGATCAGCTGAGCATGGGGAGACCTTAGGGTCAAACAAGTCGTAGGTCAACTGGTCGCTGCTCGATTTTTCATTTGAACCGGTCAGAAAATGGCCTTTCCAATCCACCGTTGCTCTCTGCCTATTTCACATCTCCGCGGCTTCTGCTGCATCGGCTCGGCTTGCTTTGGATCAGCAGAAATGAGATGAGAGTCATCGTCCAAGCATCCTGGAGACACCTGGATTTCCCTTTCAGTTCAGACACGTGTCCTTTCAATGCCGAAGATGGCCACCGCCATGGCGCTCGCGCTCTTGTTGCCTGCGGCTGATGCAGTTTTTTGTCTCAAAATGGGAGTATCCCAACATGGCCAATCCAATAAGGAAAATCAGATTCTGTAAAGAACTTGGGCTGGAATGAGATTTAGAAAGTTGGGGAACAACGGAACAACCCGACGTATTTGGTGGAAGTGCCAAACTATGTTATTCCTGGCTCTCAGGTCCCAGAGTCTTATTGTAACTGCCTGTGATGTGCCTCAGGTATGCCTACCATTTGATGCTTGGGCTGAATGATGCCGAATGGGTGAGCGCCATGGCGCGAGATTGCATCTATTTATGTCATTTATGTTATAGGGCCCCCAAGAAAGGAGAAAGATCATATTCCCTTTCATTTTCATATTGTGATTATCGTGGTTCACTTTTCAATCTTTTTGGAGACGACTAGGCCCATCGGATCCAAAAATGCCCAGAATGGCTGGAAGATGCAGCCAAGGAAGCGCACTGCTGCCACATCAATCCCAAGATCGATCCCAACTACCAGCAGTTCAAGGAGTTTGTTTTGTCGCTGATCAAAAGATTCCGCTCTGGCAAGACATTTGCGCTGGATGAGATCCATGATGAATTCATGTGGATGAGATCCATTAGCGTAAATTTTGTCAGTCTCAAATCAAACCGATCCACCCAAAATGGGATGATTTCATCATAAGCCAACAATATCCAACAATAGTACACATAAATCATACCCTCCAATCAAAGGTGGCAGTTGAAAATCCCCCAGTTCGATGATTTTCCAGCTAGCCATTCCTGGCTGATCAGGCCGATCCCAGCAGCCGGGTTCCTGGTTGGGAGGTGCCGATTCCCCTGGGAACCGCTGGAACGGAGGGATGGAGCTTGAAATCTCAATGCAACTCGTGATTTCCGCAGCCAAGGTTCATACACAGAACTTCTTTTGAATGCTGCGTGCCAAACACGGGTACATCAAAATCCACATGTGCAGTGGATGGCAGCCCCTCAGATCTTACCAGTCATTGTTGATGAGTACCCCAGTCTGTGTGGCCTCACCCTTCTGGGTGCCCCATGACATGTAGATTTCTAGGTCGCCATCCGGTGCCCAAAATATCTTTCCCGCGGAGTGTGCCCGGTGCGATTTGCTAAGGGTTCACAGTTTTTTTCCAATTTTTTAATTGTCGACGACAGGAACAATGCCCAAAAACTGGTGGATGTTTTTTCGGTGCCTTGAGGTGGTCGACTTGGACCTTCCCCCCAGCGAACGCTGGCGACATTTGGTGACACCAATGGCTTCAGAGATCAGGAGATGGAAATGGCTTCAGAGACAGGTACTGGAGCCACAGTTTTGATCATCTTTTATTGAACTATCCCACACTTTTACTAAGGGGGGTTTCAATAACTTTGGGCCACAGCCAGATGAATGGAGCAGAGATTTGTTGAGCCCAATTGAAATGAGGAATCAGGATTTTCTGAATACCCAATCATCACAATCATCATAGTCAAATAGGTCAGGTATGTGCGATTCGGATCAAATGCGACTCTTGTGGCAACAAAGCCCATCCTACCGACAGCGACGCATTTTTTTAAACAGTTTCCTCTGTTGCAAGGACCATGATTACCCACTTCAAGGCCTTGTTGGGTCACTTGAATTTGAGCTGGGCTGGGTCTGGACTGTCAGGGTGGACGCGTTGAAACCATCCGACAGGAAGAGCCCCCCCTGTGCTAGCAGCAGTCAATCCCCTGACCACGGTGGATCACAAGCCCTCGTCCTGTTCGCATTTCCGCGTATAGCTGAGGTGGACTTTCGAAAGAAATCTTTAAGTTGCTTGAGGAATTTGGGGCTGAAAGGTTGGGATGGCAAGGGGGCCACCAAATTGATCATTTCATGTTTTTTCCTAGAATGGATCGTTTTTCCATTTTTTCGGGACTCTGATTTTGACATATTTTGACCCATACCCAAGCGTCACGTGTTGTGAGATCTCCGAAACGAATCGCACTGGGAGCCTTCTTGTGCCTTTCTGGGCTTCCCTTTTTGTGAAAAGTGGGACTCTTTGGGGGTCTTCCCTGCAGGACAGTTCGAAGATGAAGGTCATTTCCGAGCGGGTGCTCAAAGAGATGGGTGAATATGGGCTGGAGATCCGTAGCATTGCCAACGCAACAGGCGCGGGTGCTTCATCACAAGGATCAGGAACATCATCACTGTGGCAATGGAAAATCCCCGAGTTTCTAGATGATTTTCCCATTTCAAGCTCCATTCATACTGTTTTTTTCCCGATATCTTCCCAATTTTTCCGATGATTTTCCAATCGAAACCTCCATTTGGTTCGCGGACTTCCCAGCCACGGAGCTGACCCCGTTGGGGGCATCTCCATGGCGCCGTAGCTGTCGTAGCTGCAGGTATTCTTGTAGAGGACCTCTTCGCGTACAACATTGCGTGACCCTGCGGCAAGGTTTTTTTTTACCCTGTGGCAATCCAACTGCTTTGTACCTGAAATTAGATTATGTAGGTATATGTCCGTACTATGTAGGTAATTATTATTAGGTAATTATGATGTAGGTGTTCTGTAGGTCTTTCAGATGTTGTCATTGTTTGAATCTTATCGTCCCAGGCATTTTTTGGGTGCTGTGGTGCCCAAACTTCCCAGTGCAGGTACGAGCTGGAGGGTGGCTGTACCTCCATTGTGGCCCAAGACGATCGTGGACGACTGATTCACGGGAGGCTGGTTTAGAGTTGAAGTAGATACCCCATAGGGCTGGTCATCCCCCGATTAATTGGGGTTAGATATGGAGGTTTCCTAAAATAGGGGTACCCCCAGTTCTCATCCATTTTCAATCCGGATTTTCCATTGTAAACCATCCATTTTTGGATACCCCCATGGCTTAGGAAACCCCCATATACCCCTAATAAAGCACATATATGCAAAACGCATTGAACATGGAAAAACATTGCGCCCGGAGTGCCAGGAACCTGGATTTTGGTCTCTTCCTGGGTCCCTTGACTGCCACTACTGGATGATGCTGTATCTATAGAAGGATGTATGTATATATTGTATGACGCATTACGTATACAATATACATGTGTCTATCATCATGATATACTTTTTGGTATATTACGATGATATACATATGTAACATATGTTTATCCAGTTTTACACTCATTGTATGTCTACACACCATATAATTTAAGATCTACATCAATGGTATACTCCAACCGCGGCTGAGGTGAGGATTGGAAACGCTTTCAGTGGACTCTTACTGAGGACAGGCAGTCATGGACTCCGACAGTGTATGTCTGTAATGCAATGCAATGTATGTATTTATACAGATACATATGTATATATAATATAGCCACATGTTTATATACTTTATATACACATTATTTGTGTATATAACATATACACACATACAAAGATAATGATTTTTGCATAGAGTGGTGCCGTTTACTGGTCCCCTATGTTTCACCTCTCAAGACCTTAGGACCATGGCACACTTGCTGCATGAATTTTCTCGAGGATCTGCGGCCCCTGCTGCGCAACGTGCGATTCGTGCGGCAGAATCGCACCGTTTTCAAGTCCACTGTCTTTTTGGGCACCTCGGTCTTGATCCAATTGATGGTTGGGGGATCTGTTGTGGGGCCAACTGTTTGGGGTGTTCACCAAGGTAGCCAAGATTTGCATTTGTGCCCTTTTTGGCGATTGCGACTTGTCGTTTGAAATGCTGATCTCCAGTTCAGAAAGCAAATGCCCAGTGATATGTCACCTGTTTGGAACCTTTGATTTTTTTGGTTTGTCTTGGAACCTTTTCCTCGGGGGGTTGCGGAAACTTCTGGCAAACATCATCAAGCACTGAGACTCATGCGACTGATGACTTGATAGTCCTGCAAAGTGCTTCTGGATGGGCCAGGATACGTGGGTACTTTGACTGCTGTCAAGCAGGGTGGCTTCTCAGTCACAGTGAATACGAGGCGTGAACATTGATGCAGATCCTGGGCTATGCGTCATGTTTTGGCCATTCACGGCAACATGCTTTACTGCAGCACTTGCAACTATCTCAAAGATCTTCAACTTGTAGGCTGCTCAAAAGGCAGTGAGACTTTGGGAGACCTTTTCTTGTTCCAACCTGCTGAATGATTCCCTCTGGCGATTTCTTTTAGTCCTAACAAGATTGACAAGTTGAAGAAACAAATGCTCGATGATAGTGTTGGCAGCTGCAAGAAAAGACCGAGGGCTCATCCGTGATCAGGTACGACAACTCCAATTGGGCAGCACTTCGAGCCTTTTTGGAAGGAAAGGGCAGCGGCAACTTCTTATCTTTGACGAAGCCTCAGGAATTTCCAATGTAGCAAATCACTGTGTTTTCCTGGTGAATCCCCGATTTTTTTGATGAATTTCTGGATCTTTGATGTGAAACTACAGATGCAGTGACCGGTTGTGAAGTTGACAGGAGTAGAGTCAGCACATCTGAGGCTGCTACGAGACGTGATGGTGTCGGAGCTCAGATTGGGGTGATTTCACAGTGACACCTGAGCAGGTGGCCGCAGGTCTACATTTGGCCCAACTTTGATCCATACCGATATATATATATATATATTTATCAGTTCGTATTTTCCGACAAACACAGTCACACAATATGTTCCAAGGTGTGTTCAATTGCGTACATTCAGTTGAAAATCCACTGTGGATCAAGGTTGGTAATCACTCATTCTCAGAGGCTGGTTCCGAACTTCGCGGCGGACAATTCACCACGGGGCATGATCGTCATTGCGGGGGCATGAAGTATGAATGAAGTATGAATCATTGGATTGGATGGGAAAATTTACAGGAAACCTCTATATTTGATGGGAAAATCCATGGTTTCCTGTAAATTTTCCCATAAACCAATCCAATGAATGAATGAAGTATGAAACCTATTGAAACCTTCGGAAACTTCATGGAGATGCCATGAGATGCCTCTGAATTTGAGATGTGTGAAACGGGGCGTCAGGCATTGGCAACCATGAGGTCGGCTAAGCTGTTGGGGCCTGCATATGTGCCTTGGTTCAAGACTTCCTTTTCTGTCTCCCGCTTTGCTGGCACCTCTGCATGAACAGAGAGAGAGAGAGAGAGAGAAACCCTTTGGTGGTTTAATGAATGATGTAGATTTAACTTTTTACCATTATATATAGATATATGTATATATATATATATATATCAATATTTATTGATCATTGTTTACCATGATTCACCATGATGAAGCATCATTAACTATGGAATGTATTTTTCGGGTATCCCGGTCCCAGACTCTTTGTATTGCCACCGTGGTTGTCACCGCCCCAGGTGATCTTGGGTGGGACTGGGAACGGTGAAGGCGCCGTGCTGGAACGTGGCGCCACAGCCGTGGTGTTCCCTGGCAGCCCAGCAGGGGATTGAACCGACCATCTATGGTGGGTATACTGGGGGTATAATATCAAACACCCCCATTGTATGGTCCTTATGATGTGGAAATTCCCGACTTTTATCATGGTTTCGTTGGGGGGTGTTTCATATTAGAGGGAAGGGATTAAATATGATTTCTAGTACCAAATAGCTGGGATGAATAGGTGTTTATCCCACCAAATATTGTCCTGTAGGTTTTGACCCATCCCCAACCATGTGATTTCAAACATCAACTATGGGGATATTGCCAAGACTGCGATTCTGGTGGCAGCCAACCTCTGAGTCCAATCAGATCTTGGCATTCTGGACTTGCCCGGGGAGAAGGGCCCCTCCCTGGCTGACTTTTCAGTAGGATGAGTTGGATGAATTGGCGATCGGCGCCTTTTCGCCATCAAAAACCCAGGAACGAGACGCTCCTGAGCGACGTTGCCAAGCAGGGCATCAACTCGCTGGTGCAAACCAACTGGGTCGCTGCCCCATGGGACATGGCTCACCGCCAAAATGGATGGTTAAACCATGTTAATCCTGAAAATGATGAAAACTGTCGGTCCGGTGGTGCTTCGATTTGGATCCATACCCATATTAGTCTTTGATGTCGAAACGATTGTTGGAAACGTAGGGATCAACCTCCAGAACTTAGAAGTGATACGAGTTGGTTTTTGGAGTTTCTTTTAGCTTCATTTGCATGCAAAGGTTCAGAACGCCTCTGGATCGTTTTTCAACATGTTGAAACAGTTGAAACGCAAGAAATATATCAAGTACTGAAGATTCCCACTGTACCCTACGCTCACCCTGTTCACCACGGCCTCGTGTTCTGTCATCATGGCTGCAAGGACTACAACAAGGACCCTTGGTACGACAATCGTCGTAGCCCTGCAGAGCATTGCCTCCAAGAACGGTACAACACAAATATCACCTTTGAAGGCCCAGTTTTATCATGTTTTATGATGTTTGATGCGCCTTCCAACCTTGACACATGGGTCTTCACTGGACAGTTTTTTGAGCACATTTCACCTGGACTCGAGGCATGTTCTCGGTGCTGGCAGCCCATCCCAACCGCAATCGCCTTACCACCCATACGGCACTGATGAGTGCAGAGACACTTGGATCCGCATTCCTCGGGGGGAAGTCTGAAATGTTGTGCAATTGAGGAACATGTTTTCTTTGTAGAGCACACCACACTGGGTTCGCGAAAGTAATCTGACAACAGAAGATAAGGGGAACAGACCCACGAGTTTCATGCTTGACCCTGGTGTGCCAGAAAACGTCGCCAGCAAAGGTTGCAAGCGAGTTTGCGATAAACATGCGACACACATTAAAGACCCTCTGCCAGAAAGCTCTGGCAATGTTTTCTTGCCATGTGAAAAATCATGAAAGGCAGTAGGCCCAGTAGGCAGAACCCGAGATTTGGTCAATCCAAGTTGAGGATGGGTGACTTGGAGGCGGCTTGGGCTTGGCAGATGGCACTTGTGGAATGTGAAATTTGCCGTGAGGCTTGAAAGGATAAGAAACCGGTTTTGGGAGAGATGTTCTTGACTTCCACTTCAATTTCCTTCAAGACTGATGTGAACTGTGTTCTGGTATCTGGAGTAACGACCAATGTTTCACCAGCGATGGATTTGGAAGATTTGGCATTGGTCATCATCCACCTTCTTGTGGCAGGTTTTCTCCTTAGACGAAACCTCATAAAGGGCCGAGTTTGGAAATCATCCGCGAAGTGGGCATTTTGTTCATGTATCGGAGACAGTTTTTTTTTTTTTGTGGCCTTGGACACCTTTTCTGGGATTTGTTCCACAGAATTTCCACACTTGTTTCATCCCCAGATCCGTTTCTCAGCTCTGAGACCTCAGGCTTACATCCAATTCTGCAATGACACCTTATGTGCTCCGTGGATGGAGCAGCTTACTGTCTAGCCGTCGTAGCTGTGCCCGCAGAGAGCGCCGCGGTGGCCGGATTTGAAGCGTTCAACAAAAAACGTAAATGTGTGCTCCGGAAAGATGATCCTATTTTATCCTGTTTGACTGTTTTTTAGTGTTGGAGTTCCCACTTGAACACCCTTTGCGGGCTTTACTTGTGATGGGAAGAAAGGACCAGACATCAGTTGTCGGTCACTGATGGTGCCGCATCTTTAAGATGCAAACGTCCTGAGTCTTGCTTGGAGACTCAGCCGCCCTTCAAGCGGACTGTGAAAAGAAATAAAGACCAGCCAACTGCAGCTGCAGGTTTCTCAATTTGCTTTCTGCCTTTCTGGAGCTTTTGGCGCTCCACTATTCCTGCAGCGAACTTTGGTGTTCTCGTTTGCAGGTGCGAGAGCTGACTCTCACAGTTGAGAAGCTCACAGCAGGGAAACCCGTGGTGATGGTACAACCAGCCGACGACCAGATCTGTTGACACAAGAGGGTAGGATAAAGACACAAAGACAAGGCAGAAACCGCAGTGGACAGTGTGTTTGAGGAACACGAAATGAAGAGGAGGACACAGGTACAGTGTGACGCGGTCAAAAGCAATCCATAATATGGAAGGCCTCCCGCTTCAACAGGAACATCATTTACTACTGAGGCATTTTCCGTTCCCAGGCTTGATTTCCTGAGGGTGAAGCTGTTGATTAAAGAAATCCATGTTGATCATGAAGCAGACAAGGTCGAAAATGCCAACCGACGAAAAGAGCTGGATGATTTGATCACGGACACCCAGGAGCGCTTGTGCCGGTTGCATGTGCAATATGCAAGAAATTCAAAGTGAACATGTGCAGACATATTTTAATAGATGAATAGATTCTACAACAGTGCAATGAGGTTACTTTTGGTATCTTTTGGTGTGTCCACACACACAACCACAGGACCTGCATATATACTTATACAGTATACAGACTTAGACATATCTATGTCCTTTTTTCCCATCTCTCTCTCTCTCTACCTATATGCACACACACACACACACACCTCTATATATGTATATGTGTGATATGTGTATTTATCATATACACTGACTCATCTTTTTGCATATAAACAATTATAAACACATATATGTATGGTGTATGGATACATAGTCCATACGGATGTATTTCAGCTCACAGACCTGTTCCTATGGATGTGGCGTGGATTTTCCACTGCCCGACAAGCTCTTGTGGCTGTGGTGCCATCGACAGGTAAGGATTGTAGAACCTGGAGGAGAGTGGAAATCTTCAGGATCTAAAATTCAAAACCTCAATTTGTCACTAGCACAGGTTGATGAGATATTCGTCTTCTTGGTAAAAAAAGCCTGTTCACCCTTGACAAAGACTACTTTCTGGTCCGACCGATAGATAGTTCTTTTGCATCTCAAAGGGATACACAACTCCGAAAAACACCTCTGATGTCAATGGTTACGACCTTGTAGCGTTTAAGACCCTCACAGAAACCATTGCAATATTTTTTTCATAGGGGAAGAGGCTACCCTGTTGGGCATCATTTTCTCATTAAATTCATACTTTGGACTAATCCAAATGGATCCAAATGGCACCGAGCTGGTAGGCCAAGCAGATGGAGTTGGACAAAACTGCAGAACTCTTCCGACAACTTCATGATGATCGAAAAAAGCTGCCCTGGCTGGTTGGACATCCCAATGATAAAAGCAGGGTGTCCAGTGTCTACAATTTCACGTAAGCCAAACCCCACGAAAAATGGGAAGAGCTCAACTTGGAGGGTGAATGCTGGATTTGCTGGTGGAGATCCAGCAAGCGAGTGCCGGAGTTGTTGATTCTGGGCCTTTAATGAGCAATGAAATTTGGCACCTTTTTGCATTGGCATCTCAGTTTGCATGCCAAAGCTAAAGTTGGTGGCTGAACCGCCAGTATAACTCTGGTTTCCATTGGTTCACTGCAGCCAGATACCGTTCTGTTTTTGAAGTCTTATTTTGTAAGCAGCATTCATGTTGTGCACCTTTAACATGTGGAAGTAAAGACAAAGATTATCAAGCTTGCAAAGAGACAGCTAAACAAATTTGCGGTGCATTTGGCAACCTGCCAGGATCATTGAGCAGTGGGAGGAGTCCGTCAAGAGTATTTTGCCCAAAATGTTCCGATTTGGGCGTGAACAGATGGTGTGGACAGAGTTCTGACAGAAACTGAAGGATGATAGATATGTTTGACTGAAGGTTCCCGGTCCTGAACAACATACAATCAGGGCACAAACCTACATATGCACGGCTGTTTTTATATATACATCCATGAAGAGACAGCGCGTTTATGATACTGTTGTATACAAATATCATTCAATATCTGACTAGGCAGGTGTCAATCTGTGCCGGATACACATTCAAATAAACAATATGATTTGGTTTATCTATCTCTTCACCGCTCTATCCTGTTATCTATCTGAGTCTGTCGTCCGTCCATCCGTCCATCTGTCGGGTCATAGATCTATCGATCTATCTAACTACCTATCTAACTAACTAAGTATCTACCTATCTAAGTAAGTTGGGATAGTTTGCCAGCCTATGTCGATTTGTTCACCAGAGGCTGCCCATGAGGATCTAACTAAGTATCTATCTATCTAACGAACTATCTAACTATCTAACTCTCTCTAACTCTCTCTAACTCTCTCTAACTCTCTGTCTACATCTATCTCTATATGCATATCCATATCTATCTTTTTATCTCTATCTCTGTATGTTGCGAGCAAAATACTGGAGATCTCAGGCATGAAGAGCCGGGACTCGCAGCTGGAACGCCTCGGTGAGGACGTTGTTCAACGGAACGGTGGAAATCAGCAGGGGATAGCCACGGAAAATCCTGAGATCATGCAACTGGGAAGATCTCCAGTTTTTTTTGACTTTTTATGGTGAGAATTTCTACCTGAAGAAACAGCCACGTAACCTCTCTCTTGATGAGGTTTTTTCAAGCCAGCTTGTGGGTGAAGGACTTTGCTTTCACCCACCTCTTTCCTTGGGGTTTGTCCAGGAGTATGCTGCCAACATGTCGCGGAAAAAGGTGAAGGAAGACAAGATGAAGGCTGGTCCAACTGGTCCAACTGGCCCAACTGGCCCAACTGGTTGTTTTGCAGACCTTTGCAGATTTGCTGGTTGCTTTGCAGCTGACTGCTGCTAAACAGTGGTGTTTTGGCATACGCCAGGAACGCAAGCAGTTTCATGAAGAGATCGAGGCCATCAAACGTTGCGATTCATCGAGGGTCTGCGTTGTGATGTCAAGCCATAGAGCAATGGACAGGGCGAGAACGAAAAGATGGAGCAGACCATTCAGCAGACAGCAGCAGCCTTGGAAGGTTTGAATCAGTTTGCTTTGATTGCAGGAAAGCAGCTAGGCGGGACTGATTTGTGTCTGAAACACTTTGCAAGCCAGACTTGAGTTTGAAAGGGGATCATTTGAATTAGTTTGGGAATGCCTATTGATCAGCCCTTTACCAACTGCTTGACTCATTTGGGCTATGGCATGATCATGCTGTCGATTCCCGAATCAGGACCGACAGCTGGTTCGCATGCGCATGGACTACATGGACGGGTTGTCGTCTGGTCAATGGATGAGTGAGATCCATGTTTGCCATGCATGGATCCATGTTTGCCCTGAAACAGGACTTCTGTTGAACTTGACATGTTTTGATCCGTTGAACCAGGGCCCCAGCCAGAGAGATATTGCCAGCTTCTGCTATATCTCAGCGATGACCAGGATGCAAAGACGTCTTTGACCGGCTTCAAGGATGAGGCTTGCTGATTTTATCCCACTTCAGCTGCTGGATGGTCCTGAAACCTACACAATGGACAAGTCTCAGATTCAATTTCAGTAGTGATCGGCTGTCTGTGTTGTTTCCTGTTGACCGATTGGTTTGCCGCAAAGTTTGAGTCAGGTTGAAGTGATGAAGAACCAGCTGAACGCTTGCATCTCCGAGAAGATCAAGACGCAGAACGAACATGAGGCCGTTCTGGGAAGCAATCTGGCGATGTCTAGGGCGTCACCGGTTGAAGTTTGCGGATGAGTGACAGTAGCTGCAGTGGTTTTGCTGTTGAGTGAAGGAATTTTGAAGCAAAAAGCCAATTCTGGGTTTCTGTGTATCAAAGTAGATCATGAAATTGTATGAGCGGTGGCTTCACATTTTCCATGTTGATATGGGTACCCAGACTGTACTCCCCCTGAAAGAGGATTGGAACTACTGTACCTATCTATATATGCCTTCAACCCGGGGTTCGTTTGGAGACAATATCCTGATGAACTCCGCCTGCTTCCCATCAATGACTGTTTCGCAGGTGGGCGCAAAGCGGTTAGAACAACGCAAAGAAAAGTGAGATGCTGCATGTTTCGGCCGATGAAGCGGAACTCTGGTCTGAATATTTCTTCAGATTCAGCATATTCAGCTTGTTTTGAAGCGTGATCCGCATCTGCACAATTACTTTGGGTATAAACCGGTGTTTTTTTCGATCGTGGTGGCTGTTGTCTGCTGCATTGTGCCAGGCATGACCAAGCATACAAGAACTTGGACATGCACAAGAAGGCTCATTCTGAACATCAGCAGACCAGAAGAGACAAGGAGCAGATGAGCCGCCCAGCGAAAGTTCCAAATGGTTCCAAAGAGGGCGGTCTGAAAGCAACTCTAGCGGGGCCCGGATGATATGGGGCGACCTCCAATGTATGTGGGTTTTGAGTCGTTTTGAGGCGTCCCGAGCCCTCCGGATAGATATGGGATAACGACCCTGTAGATAAAGACGAGTGTAGGTTTAGCGGTCTTTTTTCTGTAGTTTTGGCTTCAGCGCCCCGTCCCCATCCCCCCCTTTTTTCACCAGTATGTATATATATATATAAATGTATATATATATATTTATGTATATATGTATATATTTATATGTACATATATATATATGTATATATATATATATTTATACATATATATATATATATATATACACAGACGCAGGTGTATACAAAAAAATGCATGACTTTGCAAGCAAACCATTTTTGATGGTTCCAAACTTTTTCTGGTCGCTTCGCGACGATAACCGCTTGCACCGGAGTGTTAGGTACAGAGTTCCCATAAATAAAACCATATGTTCTATGTTGGGCCTTTGCAGGGCGAATCTTGGGAGTATGTTGGGCCCATGTTGGCTCTATGTTGGGCCATGTTGGGCCCATGATCAGCCATGTTGGGCCCATGTTGGGCCTATGTTGAAGCACGTTTGGCCATTTTGGGCCCATGTTGTGCCCATGTTGGGCCCATGTTGGGCCTATGTTGAGGCATGCAGGGCCATTTTGGGCCTGTGTTGGGCCCATGTTGGGTCGATTTTAGGTCGCTTTGAAAAACGTGGAAAAAACACAGGATTCTAGAGCAATAAAGGCCCCCCCAAGCTGAAGCTTAACAGCTATTGCAATTGCTTCCAGACCATTCGTGCCAACAAAAAACGCATCGGCACCTTCGGTGCGGGCGGGTTTACTTTCCATCCCTATGCTGCACGAGCCAATTTGCTCACATTGGGATGTGCCTTTTGTCACCCAGTCGTAAAGTCCAAGGCCAAGACACGGAAAAAGCGAGGCAAGATATGCTGAACAACATGACGCTCAGGCTGCAATGGTAGTCATACAGCAGGTCAGCCGGTCAGAAATTGATCTGACTGAGGGCTCCCTGGCGAATCAGTTCAGTGGTTTCCCTTTCCGAGGAAAATGGTCGAAAAAGAAATGAAGGCTGCAAAGGCTGGCTGTGGGCCTATGGAAGCGGATGACCTGCAATGTCTTTCCCACTTTTTTGGTGGGTAGATTCCCGTCTTTGATCACTCACATACTATGCCGCATTTTTTGTGATTCATATTCTCCAGGTCCATGGGTAATATCATCATGTGGCCGGCCTTCCAAATGATTCTTGGTCATTTTGTGGTTCACTTGGGTATGGTCAGAAGTTGGGGAACGGAAGACACAAAGCAAATGGTTCATGTTGGTAAAGGCCAATTCTGACAGATACAGGAACCTTCTTTGGGGACATACCTTTCTGAAACCAAATGTTATTATATGATTCATATAGGGTAGGTAAAAGGTAACACCAGAATTTGATATCCCGCGGAAAAAATGTAGCCATATATACATTCTTTTGCCAAATTCTCGCAGGAAAGCCACTACAAGGAGAGCCAAGAGCTTTATCGACTACGTGCTGAGGAGGCAAAACTTGGGTGCGACAAGGGATGGTTTCAGTAAATGAGGGACATTCACCACCCAAAATGCAGGTTGAAGCTGCAAATATGAAAAGCATCCATAAAATATGATGGTAGATGGTTGAAGGACAGGTTGGACTAGCAGATTTCATAGAGGTTCTGAATCAGCTGTGAATCAAAGGGTCCAATCAACCAGTTCCAAGCGAATGGAGTGACCACCTGGTGGTCACTGGTTGGTCACTGGCAACCTTTGGACAACGGGACATTCAAGATGTGGGTCCGAATTGGGTCTATCTATATGTCTATCCAGAGTATCATATAATGTAAATATTTATTTAGGTATGTACACATATGCACATGAATAAATATTGTGTACATATGGATATAAATAGGTAAAAAAATATGCGGTTTCCACATCCCGACGATCCCGAGCTATTACTTTCTGATTCCCGAGCTTTGCCAATGTCGTTCCCAGCAACTTCTCGAGGCGACAACCCTTGGAGCCATTAGTGGTGCGCAGTCGGCCATCAAAAACTTGCAGCTGCAGATTAGCAAATTGGACCAAGAACGGCAACGTCAGCAGGAGCTTTTGCTGGTTGATTTCAATGGTCAGCAAGCTTGGCTTGGGGATAGAACCTTCAGCAACCATGAACTTCCCAAGTGTCAAGAGAGGGCCCTTGGGTTGAGATTGGCAAGGAGAGTCTGACTGATTGCCGTTGACAAACAGATTTTGGCTGCAGGTCAGAATTGACCTCCGCGGCTGCGGCGGCTGGCAATTCTAAGAAGCAAACTATCCCATTTCTCATGATATCCGTTATCACCATGAAATCCACTATAAGTCCATGATATATCCACTATAAGCCCGATAATATACACACTGTAACGACGGGTTGGTGTCGGATTGTACGTTTGTGCTTTTGAACTTTCATCCGTTGGGAGCCGAGATGCTCGAAAAATAAGCCTCATGATGAACCCACTACCCCGATGATACGGCTAAAGAAACCCTCATGAACCCTGGGATAGTGAATGCCTCTGTAGAACCCCATATAATTCTGGATTTTTTCCATAAAAATGCCCTCATGGTCCAATCAAAAGAAAGGCCCATGGTTGAGAATTTGAGGAGTTGCTGTATGCCGTGGACTTCCAATCCCAGCTCATGCAGCGCAAGGTGGCAAGGAACAGGAAGTATTGGGAATCCAAATTCATTTGTTTCTAATTTCTGTATGTATGTGTGTATTATATATATTATATACATACCCACATATCAATGGGTAAAAATGAATCTTGGGGGGCGACTTGACTTGACCAAATACATACACACACACACACAGATATATATATATATATAATATAATATATATATATATAATATAATATGTATATATATATATATAATATAATATATATATATATATACTAGGGTTGGCCCGCTGTTTCCAACAGCGTGGGCTTTCGGTTGATCGCTTGTAAATAAAAAAAATATTTTTATTATTATTCGAAAGAAATTTAGAAGCTAAATCTTCCGACAATATAGACAAATGGAAAACGCACAGCCATGAAGAAAGAAAGAAGATAAAGAAAATCAGAAGAGAGAAGATCAGATAGGAAGAAAATCAGAAGAAAATAGATGCAGGTGCCCCAAAAGGTAGGAAAGTCACTAAACACTGTTTTTTTCCAATGTTCTGTGGCTCCGGAGGTTGGAAAAGTAGGCTCGCTAAAACAGCGGGTGCGGAGACATCTTAGCAAATGAGACATGAAAAGTTGCACGCCGTTGTGGCGAATTTGGAAATAAAAAATATTAAAATACCTCATGTTCGAACCATTTTTGGAAGCAAAGATATGGAAAAAAAAATGCACGGCGCTGTGGAAATAAAAAAATATAAAAAATAATCACCTTCGCAGCACTTTTAGAAGTTGAACCCAACCCACCAACCCACCAACCCAACCCACCAACCCACCAACCCAACCCACCAACCCACCAACCCAACCCACCAACCCAACCCACCAACCCAACCC
>BGPT01002698.1:19135-32784 GCA_003297045.1 Symbiodinium sp. clade C Y103 | reverse complement strand
CAACCCACCAACCCAACCCCCCAAGTGGTGGTGAACGATAGTCAAAGCACCGGCATGTACACAGGGGGAATCGAACGACCGTCACAGATTTGCCCAGTGGTACAGCACAGAACTCACATTAGCCCTCAATTTCAGATTCCCTAAAAAGCGTCACTTTTTTTGGAAAAGCGAAATCTCGAAATCCCAAAATAGTTGTACTTTTTCGACGTGAATTTGGAAACGAAGGGAAAAATGAGCAAAAGAAGATCTGAGGAGACTAAAATGGCTTCTGCAGAATTCCCCAAAAAGTGGCGGAATTTGGGGATTTCGGACCCTGGCGATTTGCGCGCGGCAGCTCATGTGTACCCAAATCGTNAATTTGGGGATTTCGGACCCTGGCGATTTGCGCGCGGCAGCTCATGTGTACCCAAATCGTAATATTAGTAGTAATATATATATATATATATATTCATGTCATGTATGTATGTAATGTAATGTAATGTAATGTATTGTATTGTATTGTATGGTATGGTATGGTATGGTATGTATGTATATATACATATAAGTTGCCACAAATAAGTGGGGATATGACTCACCAACCAGTAGTTTTCTGAGTTTGTGTCAGCAAGCGATGGGAACCTCCAATAGGTGGCTCGCGTGTCTGGTGAGCGCACCATTGAAGAGAAGGAGGAACACAATCGCAAGGCCACGAGAGCGGCCAATGCTCCAGATGGGGTTGTGTCAAAATTTGGTTTCACCTATTTCATGCCATGGTTTAAGACTTTATGGTTTAAAACACTTGAAACTTCATTTTGCCGATCTTCTTCATGGCAACAGCCAGCAGGAAACGTCGTGGTGTCCCCACCAGGTCGAGCAGCTGGATAAGCAGATGGAGGAGCAAAAGAGTCTCCATTCCATCCTCCAAGCGCAGATCAAGCGACAGGACGTCGTGGCAGCCACGAGGTGGTAAGGTTGGCAAAGATGACGTGGGGCTTTCCACAAATGGGGGATCCCCAATAGCTGGACGGTTTATTTGGAAAATCCTATGGATGATTTAGGGGTACCCCCATTTCAGGAAAAAAAAACACAGATATGTTTGCTTATTGAAAATCAAAAAAGGATTTGAGGGTGGGTCAAGCAACATTTCTCAAACTGATTCTAGAGGCGATTTGAAGCAATAGTTGAGAAATGTTGCTTGTCCCTTGTGACCCACTCTGACTAACTTTTCAGGATGCCGAGCTGAAAAACTCCCAGAGAAACTTGACCAATGTGAAGAGGGACTGCGAGGCGTGGAGTTGAGTGTCTGAAGTGATACGGGGCCCGGACAAGAGGAAGAACCTTTTCGTCGGACAGCCTTTCCAGAATGAAAACGGCATCACAAATCACTCAACATGATGAGTTCCAGTAGACTACTGCATGGGACTGGACCTTTTTCGGGGTCACTTTGAAAGCTTCACAAAGCGCATGAATCTTTCTGGATTCCCCTTGCGAGGCTATGAAGACCACGATGGAAGAACTGGAACTGCAAAATACCATCATGAATCGCTTGGGCCTCAGGATAAGTCGACTAGTAAGTCTACTGGGGCTGACAGCGACCATCTGACTCAAAACTTGCAACAATCAAGAACCATCTTGAGTTTCTTGGATTGATCAATCTGCATCTCTAAGTTTCCCCTCCGGGTTTCCTCTGGCGCCTTAGGAGCAGTCTCCAAAGTGGTCAAGGACAAGGAGGAAGCACTGATGCAGCATGACATCCTGAAACTGGAGGTGGGAGTCGACTCTCCGTGGACTTTGCCACTTTGGCAATTTATTGATACTTTGTATGATCTTATATCATGAACTATATTAACTAACTATATGGTATCATAGGTTTTGACCTATCCCCCAAATGATGAACAGTTACTTCAGATCCGGATATGGGTCGAGAGTTCATACCCCCTAGAACATCGTCAGCAGAAATGACTGAGATCGCTGGCAGCGGAACAAGACTTGACCCGTGCCAGGTCAAGCGATTGAAGCAGCAGCTGACGCAGAAGACAGAGAACCTGTGCCCTGAAGATACCATCACCATGATGATCACCATCTCTATTGTCGTCTCTATGTATCTATATGATTCTAATGTATGTACATATATATATATATATATATACAGTATATAAGATGTAATATATTCATGTTAATACATGTATACATGCATATATTATATATATACATACACAGTATGATCCATATACATATCCCATATACATATCCTATATATACATAAATACATATCCATACCCATATATTACCATATACTAAGTGAACCTACAAGTTCGACCGTGTTCTCGCAACAGGGCGCCTTGAGTTCGCCGCTTGGCGACGAAACCCCAGGTACAGTCTGGAGAATCGGAAGCAGCAGCTTCAAATCAGCATGGAGGACGACCTTGGGGGCGCAGCCCCAATAGCTGGGTGGTTTATTTCATGGAGAATCACCCCAAAAAATGGATGAGAACTGGGGGTGAACCCCCATCACTGGATGGAACCCCTTCTGAAATGCTGGAAAGTGGTTCTGTTGAAAATTGCAATGTGCAGGAAAGGGAAAAGGAGATCGAGGTCCACACCGAGGCAAACCCTCTGACAAACTACTGCAGTTGGCCATGCAAATTCATAGCTGGAAAACATCGCTGGATGCTGGAAAGGTGGATCATCACGATTTCTGGGAGATTTTCCGTCTTTCCTTGTGAGGTGCTGCGAGCACAGATCAGAGCAGCGGAAGAGGAAAAGCACAAGGCCATTTCTTCGAAGCGGCCAATGGCTTTCTTCCACTGAGTCTGTTCTTGTTCATGGTGGCGATTGCGATATTGTCAGGAGCTGGTAAATGTCCCACATTGGGAATTTTAAACATCTGTTCAAATGGGATTGTCTGAGTATTACGGGTATTCGGAATTACGACCAACAAAAACCTGCTTATCATCATGTTCTCAATACAACTGCAATTTTGGGGTCAGAAAACTTAGAAAGACAGCCTCCTTTTGAGACAATCCCTGGACAGCCACCACCCCAATGACATCTTAGGCAGCCATAGAGTTGGCTGAGCGGAAGCAGAAGATCTTCACGCTGTCGAGAGCTGAAATTGACTGGGAACGATACCAGAGTTGGGTGGACGGAAACCCAGCTACCAAGGCACTCAAGGTGCGTAAACATACCCCCAAAAAAGGGGTCAAATACACATTCTTATGGGTAAATGGAGTATCTAGTTATACCAGAAATCGAAAGTTTGTAGTTTTGGGCGGTGGGACAAAGACTTGAATGCTTCTTGAGACGCTCGCTCTGATGTCTAAAGGTTTGTGTCCCTTGGGCGGATGCCAAGGAAAAGCAAGTACGACAATGTGATGTGCAAGGCCCGAGCTAGGGAAACAGTTGCTTTGGCCAAAGGCATCACGATCTCAGGTCAGTTTATGTCTTGATAGTTTGGGTTCATCCGGTGAAGATTTTTTCAGGTGAAGAAGGAAGATGGCGAGGAACAGAAAAGCCAAGCTCATTACATGATCAAGGTCTGAGTGACTGAGTGTCACAAATTTGAACGGCCGAGGCTGTAATTGTGGAGACCCAGAAATAAAACCCAGCTCGAAAAAAAGAACTACACAAGGCCACTGCAGAGTACTCTCATCGGATCCAGATATGGTCTACAGTTCACAGTACTTGGTATCAATTTGATGCTGCTGTGGATGTGTTGGTGCGTCGCTTCAAAGTCTTGTCCAATCACCTCCCCACTGATTCCAAAGATACCAACAGTGGAATCAGTTTGTACTGGCACTTTGTCTGCTGATACTGCTTGCCATAATGACCATCCATGTTTGCATCTTCGGTGGATGCTTCTTAGTCTGGCTTTTGTATGCTTTTGTAAAAGGGTATTATGAAGTAAGTCCCAAACTTGAGATTCCAACCTCAAAAGTACCAAACCGTACAAAGCATATTCCCCAATTCGTCAATTCCAGCTTTGAAATCAGTGGTAAAAAAGGGGCTTCCCAGCCATTTTTGGATGCCATAGACTTCGTCGCCCAGGCAGCGCAAGAAAAGGAGGAGCTGCAACGAAAAGGCGATGAGCTGGACGACAAGATCCGGCGAGCAGAGAAGGTGCTGAGAGTTGGGCGAAGAGTTGCGGACCGTAGAAAGGGGTTACTGTTACTCCATGGAGAGATTAAGAGTTAAAGGGGAATGACCTATTGGTAACCATTGATAAGTATTCGTAACTGTTGCTATCTACGCTATCTATTCATAACTAGGGACAACTATTGACATCTGTTGACAACTATTGACAACTATTGACTGATATTCATTTGGTACATAGGAAATAATGCAATCAAGCAGGAGTCTAAGACGAGCCAGTGGACAAGGACGTACACATCTATCTAGCTAGCTTCTAGCACTGTTCTTTGCGTACACACGTATTTCATAATTTATATAGTTTGTTCTCAGATGACCATGACCATGACGTCCTTCATCCGGGTTCAGGAGATTCGCTCACTGGAAAACACATTGGTGGCGGCCTGAGCAAACGCATAGCTACAATGCCACAAGCCCCAACAGCAATTTGCCATTGCTTCTGAAGTGGTCCGAATGGCTCTTCACGGCTAAAGGTGTTCTAGAGTCCCTTTGCAGTTTGTCATCTTCAATGACACACCGAGGGGCATTTGGTCCAGCGGAACCAGAAGTTCAAAGAGAATCTGCAGACCACCAATTTGCAGAATCAAAGTGAGATTGAGGCAGGATTTACAGACTTTGCAATCTCCAAAGGACTCTAAAGTCCATGCATCATGTGAGTCTTGTTCGCCTTCGTTTCCAGGATGGTCAGTATGGCTGCATCGGTTGGTGATTTCGTGCGAGGAAAAGCAGACCTTGGAGGAGCAGTCCCGTGCAGCCAACGAGGTCTTGTTCAAGAAAAAGAAGGCATCGGAAGTCCCTCTGCCTCGACATGTGAAGACCATAAAAAACCGACACAGCGATGGCCGGCAGGTGCTTTCCCAGATTGAGCAGGAGGCCAGCAGCCATTCCGAAAGGGGAAACAGAATGGCTCCGAATTCACATTGGGAGGTTTCCTAAGTTATGAAGATACCCATTTAACATCCAAGTCACTAGACCATGGCTTAGTATTGAAACAGCAATGGTGACTTGGGGATCCCCCATGACTTAAGAACCCCCTATTTTGGAGAGGACGGACTAGCGAGCAACCCCCAATGTTCAACTTTAATCATGAAATTGGGATAATTTGGGCTTGTACTACGTACTACTACAACTATTTTGTTTTTTGTTTTTGCAGTTGTTGGGTCCTGGGGATGTGAGGCTCAAGAGGACGTGCAGCGCTATGAGGACACACCAGACACTATCTTCATCCTTAGCGCAACCTGATTCACAATTGATTCAGGTTGGCCAACAGATGTTTCTCCTCTGTATAATTGCTGTAATCCCTGCTGGATTCCGAAGTCATCAGGTTTGATGCCATCCCGGCCATTGCATTTTCAGATCTTCGGCCCCAGGAGCTTCAGCGCTCCATGCAGCAGCTAGAGGACTGGGGTCCAAGATGATGGGTGGCCACACATCACCGGGGTCGATGAATTGGATTCGGGTGCAGGCTTGTGAAATAGTGTGAAGCCTAAGGCTGGACATATATGGGGAAAGATGGGGAAAGCTATATACAGTTTTTCAAGTTCTCAGATTCAGAATTCAGGGAGAGTGTCACATTCACTTATCTCTCCAGGTGAAATTTGGTGGTGTAACCGGGACCGCAATCCTGTGGAACTCCTGGCAGGTTCAGGTCAACGAGCTCACTGCGGCACGTGATGCCACTGGGCCCAAAGGGCAAGAGCAGACATGGATGACAGCCTGGATGAAGCCCTGCAAGCAAAAGAATCAAGTTTCCAGCAACGTGCTTTTTGAGTCCAATCAGATTTCTTACAGCAATATAGCTTAATGATATTTATATGTATTTATATAATGATGCTCAATGTGTAACCTTGATCAGAAACATGTTCGAACTCCCTCGAACTGATTGGCTCCCGGTGGTGCTGAAGCGAGTGTTCCACATGCAGAAAAGAGAAAATCTGATGTGTTTTCTTCCTCTTTTCCCATTGAAAATGCTGGGTATTTGATCACAGCTTTTGTAAATCCCACCATTTGACCAACTATTCTGAGGTGCTTCGTCAAGATGTGGATGCTCAAACATCCAAGGCACAACGCGCCGAGCAGGCCAGGACTGCCAGGACATCTTCCACATTTTGTCACCACTGGAACTGCCATGAATATTTAAGGATTTTAAGGAGGATCTGAGATATTTGTGGAGAGTATGTGAAAATGCAATGTATAATCTTAACGTAACTATCATAAGATGATTTTGACAAAATCTCTATGTGGAAAGTCACATTTTTTTTAATCTCGCCGCAATGCCGCTTCACTGCCATTGTTGGCCCAGGCAGTGGAGACCGCTCGCGCCAGGGCGATCCAGGCCTTCCCAACCTGGAACCTTCTCCCGGAAGACTTCGGTCATGTTGGTAAAGCATTTTGTAATAAACCAGCCATATGGATTGATGGTTTACATCATCCATGGTAAATTTGAGGATAGAGGACCCTATTGCTTTACTCACATGACTCACATGAACCTTTTTTGATGGATCCCCCAGGGATCCCGTTTTGGGTTACCTTCATCGTCGAGGCCGGTGTGGACTTGGCACCCGAAGCTCCTCCTGCAGTGGATCTTCAGGTCCATCAACCAGATTTGGTCATGGGTATGGTCCGGTATGGTACTAAACCATCCGACTTGGGAAATTCGTATCATTTTGATGTGTATGAGTGCACGTTTTGGGGGTCAAAAACTGAAGGTTAAGGAGGAAAAAAGAGGGATGACACGGCAACGTTTGCGATTAACAACCACATTTTTTGGGTGCACAAGTTTGATCCACTGCAGATTGCTGACGAGGAAGCCAACACGATCTTGGGGGCCCATGTTGAGAAGCAATGAAGTCATCGGGGCTTTTTTTAATAGGATTGGCAATTGAAGACTTGCAGATGGGTCTACAGAAATTTTCGGCTCCGGCTCAAAAGGCCTTGACCTGCCGCAGATATTCGAATTAGTGGTTGTTGTGCAAGACCCAATTCGATTGCTGACTTTGCTGTTTTTACCTGCCAGATTGGACCAGGCTGTTTCAAGCGGTCCTGCCGTCCTGCCATAGCCCGAAGTTGTTTCTGCAATGGTTGCAGGCACGAGGAGTGCGCGAGCA
Organism: Symbiodinium sp. clade C Y103; assembly: GCA_003297045.1. NCBI lineage: Eukaryota > Dinophyceae > Suessiales > Symbiodiniaceae > Cladocopium > Cladocopium sp. clade C. The sequence goes on along the minus strand of BGPT01002698.1, from coordinate 25,549 downwards.
GAACCAAAGCATGCTCTTTGCCTTGAGCAATGCACTTCAAGACTACACAGAGGCAACGCTGCAGAGGGTTGAACGACAGGGAAACTTGAGGATGTGTCCTAAAGTTGTGATACGCATAGATACCCTGAACTGAACATTGAATCATCGGGAAAATCAGGTTTTAGACCATGGAATTTGGGGGTTCACGTTTTGAGACAACACCATGTCAGAGGAGTTTGTTAAACAAAATTTGACTCACCACGAATTGTGGTAACTTTCATTTCTCACCACTAAGCATCAACAGGACATTTTCACCTTGTCCAACTAAACGAACACACACAAACTTGGCTAGCTGTGGACATATGGAGCATCTCAAGCTCCACATCCACCGAAGAGAAAACCCACAGAGACTACGAATGACTACAACCCTCAAACATTCGTGGATTTCCCACAGGTGTTTCCAACCACCGCCATGCTGCAGCAAGGGTTCTTGATACTTTTTCCAAGGTCCCTCCAAGGTGCGAATTGTCGCATAGGATGTGTTGCCTCTCTTCGAGAATCTTTGCCAAGAGCGTGGAGTGGCTCTGCCTTCTCGCCCGCAACGGGAGCCCAGTCGTCGTGGGGTGCAAACAAATTGCAGACCCAGGGGACCACAGATTTTGTGCAATTTGGGTAAATATTGTTTTAAAAGTCGCGACCCAGACCCAGACAAAGCCGCCCTGCTTCTCTCAATCATTGTGCAGTTGAGGCCTTCAGCAATGTCACGGCCTGGTAGCCGTGGGGCTTGAAGGCGCGACACAAAATCCCAGGACTTTAATTCCAGAGTTTGATTTTCCCGGTAACAAAGGCCAGTTTTGGGTATCCACCCCATTTTTGGAGCAAAATCGATTGCACAGTGGCCAGGTCTCAGTGAAAGTCTCACCGCTGGTGGCCGAAGGCCGCACCAGGGGACAGTTCCCATTTTGAAGCGACCATGGTTTTATCAGCCAATCATCAGCCAATCATCATTGAGTAGGCTCCAGAGTTAATTTTGTTGGCTCACATTGCACTGCGCTGGACCATTTTTTTAAAAGAAAGATGCAGAATAATTACAGCAATATTTCACCGTTTATACATAGTGTTTCACAATCAAACAGCGAAGCAGCTGTGAATTCAGTCTCTGCAGAAGGGGCTATTGGCATGGACAAAAGATGCGGATACCAGCGGGGAAGGACCATGATTTATGCATAGAAGGGATGCAATGCCGAACAAATCACGACACGGCCATGGCTAGCTATGTTGAAAGCTCTTACTCCGCCGTGCAGTTTCTGCTCAAAGAGGTGCAACATGGAAAGACATGTCAGACGTCAGCAATTGCTCCTGAGTGAACAAGGACAAAAGGGACACTTATGGAGGTTTCCTAAAATAGGGGTACCCCCAAATCATCCATTTTTGTAGTATTTTCCATTATAAATCATCCATTTTTGGGTACCCCCATTTTAGGAAACCTCCACTTATGGTAACCTATGGTAGTTATTTTTCGTTCTTCCCAGCCTACCCTGTAGCCTGGACTTGAAATCATGTTGAGGTCGAAAGCGTTTGAGCTTGATCCCACATCACTCAGCATGCAGAGGATGAGCAAGACCATTCCATACGTTTTTCTGGGCAGTTTCTCAGATGTCTCGCATCACCTCCGGTCTTGTGGGCGACTCAGGACATGTGGTGACGCGAGCATGGGATGATGATTGTTTTTTCATGTTTTTTCCCGCAGCTTCTTTTGCTCCAGACTAGGATAACTGTTCAACAGTGAACACATTGAGGAACTGCGGGACTTGAGTCCAATTCCTGCTCCTTGCAGAACGAAAGAGAACTCCCCAATCTCAATTGTTTCCTGCATATACAGGCAATCAGATTGCTTTGAGAGAAAGTTGAAATCAATTGGGAGTTAAAATCATGTGGGACTGCAATGTGCGCCGTGGAGCTCCAAATCAAAATGCCATGCCACAACCAGGGAATGGGAATCAAATTGCAAACCAGATTTCAAGATCAGATGGCTGGGAGCTTCAGAATCCCATTCAAATGATTTCAAACAGATGTCCTTAAGTCTAAAGATCTCAACTATTTTGGGGTTCCCAGCGGGCCTCGGGTTGGTGGATGCTGAGTGCTCCCATTGTATTGCCTGTTGCGAGCACATCCCATTGGGTGGATTCCAAACGATCGCAGAGGCACAAGGTGGGGTTGAACTCTAAAGGTTGCCAAGGCGAATGGGATTTCTCAAAGAATTTGGATGGCGAATTGGCTGGTTGAAGTACCCTTGAAGTACCCAAGTCTCCCAACTTTGTTGCCTTTCGAGGATTTTGACCACCTCCCTATTGTTCACCACCGCCCGCCCAGCAGCTGCAGGGTGGAGGCGCACGCGGCGCACGCGCCCCTACCTGGACTGCTGGATTCGTGGGTGCTATCGGCTACCTGAAGCATCGCGCAGCGGCTGAGAAAAGCAACTTGATGGCAGGTCATTTCTAGATGTCGAAGATCTTTAGGAATTCGCGGCTGCTTTTCTTGAGGTTATCTACCAACACTTGGCAGAAGATGGCAGAAGGGCTTGTGCAGTTCTGTCTGAGGACATACAATGGCTTGTTCTGGAGATTGGCCATACCCTTAGTGCAGACCGATGAGATGATGAAGAGATGATGTCGAACATAAGCCACATGGGGTTGGGCTTCATATTTATACAATATAGATGAATGAATCGATCAACAACGCAAAATATCATGTATAGATGCCAAAAAAAAGAAGGTGGATGCATGTGATGATCCATGATTCTGAGTTCTTCTCACTTTAGAAATCCTTGGATTTATGGATTCTCCCAGGTTTTTTTGATTTTCCATGGTTTTTCATGGGTTTTCCCATGGATTTTCCCACCCAAAAGCCAAGCAGCACCGAGGCATTCCGTGGTCCAGCCACTGGCGCTGCCCGCGGTGCTGCTTGGTTCGGGCAGCGCGGTGAGACGGCAGATTCTGGAGGCGGCAGGCCGGAGCAGGATGATGGATTTTGCGCAGATATTTATTTATGGTATGTAAGTAATACACATCAGACTTAAATAAATATATATATATATATAAGATAAATGCTCACCCAAGTTTACCAATGAAATATGCTTCGGGGAGGTTCTGGTGGGGTGTGTGACCATATATGTATATACATATAATTTAATTCTATATATGTATGTACATCTACGTATCTAAATATGTTCATAGACATGTTTATAGTCATGTTTGTAGATATGTTTGTCGGGTAATATATGTACATATACTTTTATTGTATCGAATTTACTTATTAATTCATGGACATTGGAATAGTATTGCGAAGTGCCCCACACTTTCAATCGCTTTTAGGAACCTGAGCGCTCAAATTACCGCCAAGGCGACTTGATTGGACCATCCTCACGCTCACATACATGTATATACACATGTACGGTGTACGTAACTATACATGTACATAGGCGTATGCCTAGAAAATAAAAATGCATACAGATGATGTATATATATATATATATGTATGAACGCATGCATATCTATGGATGTAATGAAACAAGTCTGTATGTACTGTAATGTGTATTGTGTTGTGCTGTATTGTACTGTGCAGTACTGTGTCGTACTGTAATGCAATACAATGAAATGGTGTGTATGTGTGCAATTTAATGCAATGGAATGGAGTGGAATGCAACTGATTTTCATGCACTTTATGTAGGTTTTGCTGGTTAGAATACTGTAATGTTCTGTATGTTATTTCGGTTTCTGCAGGTTATGTATGTTCTGTATGTTTGGTTTGTATTTTGTGTCTGCGATGTACGTTTTGTATGTGATGTCTGTCTTTTGTGGATGCATTGTATGTGATGTCTGCAACGTATGCAATGTTTTCAACGTATGTGATGCATGCTATTTTACATTGTATCATGTCATGCTGTGTTATGTTATGTTTTGTTATCTGATGTTTTGTCATGTCATGTTATGCTATGGCGCAGCATGTTCTCTTATGCTATCTTATCTTTTGTTATTTCATGTTATATGTAGTTTTATGCTATGTCATGTCATGTCATGCCATGTAATGTCTGCATACAGACATACAAGATATATAATTACACACATAGACATGTATCATGGGTATGTCAATCCCGGAATACTTAGAAAACAAAACCATCAGGCAAGGCCGGGTAGGCCGACTGTCTTATGAAGGAAGTGAGGTGGTTTCAGGGCTAGCAGCGGCGAGCCGGCAAAGAAAATGGCTGAAATTCATGCCGTCTGTGCCATCATCAAGAACGGCTTACTACCATCTGCGAATGAAACATGGTTTTCTGGAACATTGCCCCATTTCGTTGGATGATTTTGCCTCTTTAGATGCTCGTTTCTAGGGGATTTCCGTTGCGGACGGAGACTACCCGGGGTCCTTGACCGCCAGGTGTGAGCTTCGAGGTACGCAAGCCCGACATCGACGAGAAGGCGCTGGGAGATCGCGCTAGCGAACCCGAGAAGTTGGTGCGGTTGCTGGCGGAGGCCAAGGCCGATGCATCTTGGTTTATGTTGTTAATGTTGGAAAGTCTTGAAAGTCTTGGGAAAGGTAGATGACTTGAAGATGACTTGGATTTTTGCCAACCTTTTTTTTTTGGTGTAAAAACCAAGGATGAAATTTATTTTTGAACCTCCACATGAGGACAGATAGTTGGTGATGGCCCAGTGGCTGAGATTTGTTGATTTTGGATAGGATGCGTTGTCTCGCAAAAATAGAGATGTTTGAGGGCATAGAAGCATCGTAGTTGATAGGGCAGGCCAACACTTGCACAAGGGCTGGGTTCATAGAACCCAATGTGGCGCCAGTGCCACTCAGACCACATGACTCCGGAATTCCATACCATTTGTCGTCAGAGGAACGCCGATATATCTCAAGACATACATAGATACCTGCATACATTGTTACACGCATACATGCACACATACAGCCAGTTCGGCAGCCAGGCAGCCAGGTATAAATGGACAGACATACATACCTACGATATCCTACGATACATACATACAGTACATACATTGTATGCATTGATACATATGCATATGCTGGACACATTACATATTTGCATTTGCTCCGTTACCTTTATGCATACTTTCCATACATTGCATACAATGCATATTTTGCTGATATTGCACACAGTGCAGACACTGTACACATAACATACATTGCACAAGTCACACGTGTTATATGCACTACAACATTCCATTTGTTGCATACATTGCATACATCACTTACAACCGCACACACACAAACACACACACACACGCACAGGTACAAACGTATAGACATAGATACGTTCATGCATACACATACCGGCATTGATTATATTATATATCACATATAATATGGAAACACATAGATATACATTTGACATATCCAAAGTGATGGAATCCCAACAAAGGCCGCATGTCAACCAAGGCTTTACTGTCCTCACTGAAGCGCTGCGACAAGGATCGCCTCATATTGACGGCCGACCAGGCGGCATGGCGACTGGATTTGCGTGATTTTTTGGCAAATCATCTAAGTACAAAGCATTTTTCCAGCCAGGCCTGTTAGATTACCAGAGATTATATCCCCATTTTTGCTGGCAAGAAACGACCCAGTTTGTGGTTTCAAATCCCGAAGATGTGTTGCTTAAGACCTAATAAGTTGTTGGCTAGCATCACCAAGATTTGCTAGCCAACATTTGCCGTTTTCAACTCCTCGAAAGTTGTGTCACATATTGTCACATCTGCTGTTTTTTCTGGAACCCAGGTGGTGACATACAAAGGCAGCATCCGAGAGAAACCGACGGATCTGGAGGAGGCACTGGTCGTTTTTGATGAATCCTTTGACCATCGATTTTAATTGTCATTTCATGGGATTTAGTGGGATAAAATAGGATATATGTGTGATATGCATATATGTATGTAGATATTACAATTATATATGTATAACCAATCAGAACCAACAACATGATATTCGGTTTTCATTCCTAAAGATTTTCATACCCGGCCATGGGTCATTTTTTTTTCAGACAGAAAGAAGTAGACATTGGTTCTTTGACACATTCAAAATATTGAAAATTCCCAACACCCCCCTGGGTGAATGGATCAAAATAGGCGAGCAATGTGGAAAAAACATCATGGTGCGAATCATGCTTGAGTCAGTTGATCTGAGTGTCTTGCGACGTACGTTTTAGGCCAGATTGCGCGCCATTTCGAGCAGCACATGAGGCTCTAGGGGATAGCAGCAAAAAGGCAATGGCGTGATTTGCGGCAGTTTTTGTGAGCGGCCTTGCATCCTTGAGATCGTATTGGTGCCGCGGAGCAGGGCATCATGGCTGATGAGGATGATTGGCTGTGGAGCGCATCACGTGGATGGTTCCAGGCGCAGCCAGCGGCGGCAGCATGG
>BGPT01002698.1:0-19002 GCA_003297045.1 Symbiodinium sp. clade C Y103 | reverse complement strand
ATTGGTGCCGCGGAGCAGGGCATCATGGCTGATGAGGATGATTGGCTGTGGAGCGCATCACGTGGATGGTTCCAGGCGCAGCCAGCGGCGGCAGCATGGCAGCAACATGAGCAGCACGAGGACTGGCAGGGTTCATGGCAGCATTGGAATTGGGAAACGGATCAAACTTCATGGCAAGGATGGGGGTCACCTTGGCAAGAAAATGATTGGCATGGTGGCCAGTGGAATGATAGGGAGAATCGATGGTGGCAGTCATGGGATTCTAGTCATACCACAACCTGGGGAGATCCTTGGAGTGAAGGTAGGTGGTCATCGACCCAAACGGTGTTGCCTGAAACTAATGTCAGAAGTGAAGCAAGTCAGAGAGGTGACAATGAGGAATCAGACATGCCCGGGCCGACGAATAGCCAAACCGAGCATGCCCTGATGAGCGGCTCGTCCACGGCTAATCGTCAGCCGAAAACGGGCAAGGAGATCATCCCGCAGTTCGATGGAACCACACCAGTTCGTGACTACAAAAGACGTGTTGAGTTGTTTTTGGCATCGACAGGCATAGACCCAGAGTTTAGGGCTGGGCGTCTAGTTGAACAAATGACAGGAGTAGCATGGAAGACAACCGAAACACTGGACATGGCCAAGTTGCGAACACCGGATGGTGTAGACTACTTGCTGCAACATCTCCAGACGGAGTTAGAACCAGTGGAGCACATGAGAGTCTTCGGCACTTTGCACAACTTCTTCAAGACTTTCCGGAGAGCAAGAGGAGAAGAATTTGTTTCCTATGACATGGCTTTCCGGTCGCAGATGCAGAAGTTGGACGAAGTGGGGGCCGGATTGCAGGGAATTGTGAAGAGCTGGTGGTACCTTGAATGCGCCGGGCTCGGATCAGAGCTGAGAAAACAAGTCATCACGACGTCAGGAGGAAGTTACCAATATGAGAAGCTACGAGAAGCTTTGATGGCCCTGGTGCCTCAGGTACGGCAAGAATCGGGTGAGCAACCACATCACCCGACCAGCAATCAGGGAGCCAACAAGAGCAAGTTCTTCCACCAGAAAACCACCAAGATCAAACAGGTCAACATGGTACAGGAAGGTCAGGACAATGAGGAGGAAGCGGACGAGAATCCTGAAGATGACATAGGTGAACTTGGAGAGGAAGATCCAGATGAGCTCGAGCGTCAGGCTCAGGTGCTGATGACTCAAGCTTCCCGTCGTCGGGCTCAAGTGGAACAAGCCCGGGGATATATGAAGAGTGAAACAAAAGATCAGCGTGACCGGCGAATCTCTGACATGAAATCCCGTATGCCGTGCAGTGCCTGTAAGGCGAACGGAAAAACGTCATACGGCCACTGGCATAGCGACAAGGAATGTCCCTTTTACAACCCTGCTGGAAAGTCGGAGCAAAGCAAAGGTGTCTTTGTTGTGCAGCAAGCTGACCAGTTTAGTGATACATCAGATGATGCCTTCTGCGTCCATGTGAGCACAACGTGGAACACCCTCACTGATGATTCGGATCTGGACATGCAGCTGCTGGCTTTGAGTGACACCTGCTGTGCTAAGACGGTAGCAGGACAGAAGTGGATGTCAGGATTCATGAAGCACCTGTACAAGAACAACTGCCATTTTTGGATAGTTGATGAAGCGCAGGGCTTTCGTTTTGGGCCTGGGCCGAAGATTGGTTCAGAGTACGCGGTGGTGGCTCCAATTTGCGTGGGAAAAAGGGGATGCCAAGTGCATCTGAAGATTAGCGTGGTTCCAACTGATGTGCCATTGCTTGTCAGTCGGCAAGCCCTTCAGGAGCTTGGGGCCATCGTGAATCTGCCTGATCATGTGATTGAGTTTGTCCACACAGGTTGTAGGATGCCGTTGAGAACTACCAGTTCTGGGCACATTGGCTTCTACATTTGGGCGGATGATCATCCTCATCGCGGAGATCCAGACCTTTGGGAGCAGCTGGACGGTTCTGAAGGTGAAGTGCTGATTTCCAAGCCTATCAGGACCGAGGGTTCTCATAAAACCAGTGTTCCCCTAGAGCCTCCCAAAAGTACTGAGTTTAATGAGGACCAGTTTAGTAGTTCCACTGCGCATGCCACGTTTGCTTCAGCTTGCTCAAGCCTGGATCGGGTGACTGGTGCAAGTGACCAGCCGCTTCACGAACCACGAGAATCTGTAGAGGGTGACGAGAAGATCCATGGCTCTCTTCACCTCTCCGAAGTTGAAGGCCGACTACGTGAGTGCCATAGCGGCTCGGACCAAGGTGTCACATCCCGATCTGAATCAGCATTCAATGGACAGGCTCAAGGAGATTTGGCGGCTGGTGAAACCTGTCAAGGAGCCCAACCTGTTACCACCAAGTTGGAAGAAACACGACCTGGAGACCCTGAAGAGCTACTACGTGGAGAATTGCTTGGAGTATTACGGCCGGATCTCGGACGGCCATTGGGCCCGTTGGACTCGTGGAAATCTCATCACGGAGTTGGAGCTTTGGATGGAAGACAGGAAGGAGGACATGAAGCTTCACGGCGAGATGGAGAATCCCAACATGGGACCTCGTTGCGAAGCTTGCGACATACCCATGATCATCAGAACCAACAAGTTGAGCAAGGAAGACTTTTGGGCTTGCATTCGATTTCCAGCATGTCGCCAGACACTGCCAATGCAGTCAGCCGGGCTCAGTACAAAGGAGTGCCTGACAAAGGACAAGACCAATCATCGCAAGAATGTCCGTCCAGAAGAGCAAGCAGAACCGAAAAGACGGATTCGTCGAGGCCAGCCAGCTCCCGAACCTTGGGACATCTGCGAGGAGCCAGAGGAACCAAGCCGCCAGATCAATGCAAACCTGACCAGCGAAGAGATGAGCATGATCCAAGAGTTGCGCAAGCAGAAGGAGGTTCAGGCAGCCCAGACAGTTCCGCAAGGATACCCCATGGAAAAGAAGGACTGAGAGCAAGTGAGAGCACGCATGAATCAGTGCCCAAGCTGTCAAAGGATGATGTTGTGAAAAGGATTGTTGAAGGAAATGCCCGTAGGAAACGTATGAAGCTGGGGGTGCTGAAGAGATGCGTTGGTAACATTAATGCCATTTTGTTGGCCAGCTGTGTTTTCACGGCCGCTTGTGTCGGATCAATTGCTTCACATGCCTGTAGATATATGCGCGCCGACAGACCGGATGTCCTTGAAATCAGTGGCAACACTGAGATCTGTCGGATGTTTAATAGGTGGGGTTGGTCGACGGAGCCGGTGAACATTGAGTTTGGAACCACTCTGTACGATGAGGAAAGTAGGAATCACATCAAAGATTGGATCCAAAAGTTCCGTCCCAGACTTGTCACCGTATATTATCCATTTGATGCTCGGTCTCATTTGAATGATCTCACATGTAGCACGAAACAACAGAAACGTCGACTACAGGCCCGCCGACTAAGGGAAAGGCCTCTGCTTGAGTTTACTGAGGAAGTGTTTGATTTGCAGATGAAATTTGATGGAGATGCTTTGGCAGGAAACTCACTGACAAGCAAGTCGTTCACGGAGCCACCTATAAAGAGGATCCTTTCACATCCCTTAGTGTACAGTGGAGTCGGACATGGATGCCGGTTTGGGATGTCACATTTTTCCAATAGAAAATTCATCAAAAGGCCAACTCTTTGGTTCAGCACCTCGCCCGAAATTTGTGATGAACTTTCATTGAAATGTATGAATGAAAAATGCCCAGGCAACCATGAGCATGGACGTGTGGGTGGAACTGAGGTGAGCGCGCATGCAGAAAAATACACGCGACAAATTGCCAAAGCCATTCATAAAGGGTTTGTCAGGCTTTTGAAACGAAAGGAACCGGGTAGGATACGTTTAATGTTACGTAAGGTTAGCGCAAAGATCCGTAAAGAGGGGCCCTCAACCGATTTGAGGTGGAATGAGAAGTGCTTGAAACAAACCATTGAAAGATTTCATGCCACATTCATGACACATCAAAACCCTGAGGACCCCAGCGGATCAGGCCAACTACCTGGAAGCGGGGCCTCCGGAAGCCAAGGACATCCTGGAATAGCCGGCAGCAGTGGCTCGAATGGAGATTCATCAGTGCAGCCACCGGGTCAAGTGAGCGTCTTGGCGTCAGATGGCATTGCTTTCAAAGTGCCTCCTGGTCGCAAACTGTCTGAGCCTGTGAAACAGGCGCTAAAGAAAGTGCATTGCAGCTTGGGTCACCCCTCAAAAGAAGATTTGCAGCGGTTTTTGAAATTGGGGGGTGTCAAAGGAGAAGTTTTGGATGCTGTCGGTTGGATGGAATGTATCGCATGCCAACACCATCGCAAACCTGTTTCCCATAGGACCGCCAGCATTCCACCTGCCCAAGTCGTTTTTGGTGACGAAGTGCAGTTGGATTGTTTTCAGATCCATGACGCAAAGGGAAAGGGATTCTGGTTCCTGTCCATCATTGACCGAGCCACCTCATATCACATGATCCGCATGGTGAATGATCACTCCCCCAAAGAGTTGTATCGGTGTTTTCGCGAGGGATGGATTCAATGGGCTGGACCCCCAAATCAGGTCACCGTGGATATGGAGGGTGGTTTTCAGGGTAGAGACTTTTGGGAACAAGTATGTAGGGCTGGCACTGCCACGATATCCATAGCAGGTACCGCGCATTGGCAAGCAGGAAAGATTGAGCGACACAACCAAATTATCAAGGATATACTTATCAATGTGATCAACCATACACAGGCCAGTGGCTTTGAACGGTTGGAGGAAATCGGAATGGAAGCGGTTCATGCGAAGAATTCATTGGTTCGAGAACATGGTTGGTCACCAGTTGCCTTGGTTTTTGGTAGGGAACCACGCGTTTTTGGGGAGCTCATTGAACAAGGAAATCCTGCAAGTTATCACCCCGATGTTGGTACCAGGGATAGTGATGTTGCGAGACGCATGCGATATCGATACCATGCAAAGATGGAATACATCAAAGCTCAGGCAAAACACATGCTTTCCCGAACAGTTCACGAAAGAACTAGGCGTGTTTCACAACCCACCATTGGCCAACAAGTTTTCTTTTGGAGGGACACCCTAAAGAAGGATAGGGCTAAGGGAACCAAGTGGAACGGTCCTGGTTTCGTCGTGGGGCTTCAAGGGAGCAACGCGTGGGTAGCATGTGGGGGTCGTTGTGTGTTGGTCGCAGGGGAACATTTGAGGGAAGTTGTGGGTGATGAAAGATATTATGGGGACCCTGTTGTCCAAAAGAGTATTGCCCTTTTCAAGAAAATCCCCGAAGAGGCCACTTATGAAGATTTAACGGAACAGGCTGGACCAATGGATGAGGACTTTGAAGATGAATTGGAAGATTTTATCATGGATATTCAAGAGGGCGATAGTCTTCCCACTACTCCCCCCCCAAATGTATCTGTAGATGTCTTGAGGCTTGCTGAGGGTGGGGGTTGGTGTAGAGATGCTTTTGGAAATCCAGCGTTGGTCACTAAGATGGCATGGGCATATCGAACTCCAACACCCAAATGGGATGGAAACACTTTGCCATATCGCACAACATGGGCATACACTGCGGGGAAATGGTATCAGCTTGAAAAAGAAGTTTGTTGGACCCGCTTGCCAGATCACCATGCTATCATTCCCGGGGGCCCCGTACGTGTGTTGGTTACTATTTTTCAAAGTAGGACCCGAAAGGACATGTGTCAGGATGACGTGCCTTGGGGAGCCCAAAAGAGACAAAAGCACATGGTTGCCAGTTTGAAACACGAAGTCAACCAAGTCAATATGGTAGGAAGCCAGAATCGCATGAAGAAGATGCTGGAGAAAGAAGTTCCAGCTGATAGGATTCCTTCTGAACAGTGGCCTGCATATCAAGACGCTATCAGTAAAGAATGGAAAAGTTGGTTGGATTATGACAGCTGTGAAATCCTCTCACTTGAAGACAGTAAGAATGTGGAGTCAACCAAAAAGGATAGAGTGTTACCCAGCCGTTTTGTTTTGAGGAACAAGAACGCAGGTTTGGTCTCTCCAGATGGAACTGAAATGCCTCTCAAGGCGAAAGCTCGATTGTGTCTCGCCGGTCACCTTTGCCCAGATTCTATTTCAGGGGAAATACAAGTAGATAGTCCGACAATTGAGCGTTTATCCACCATGGTTTTCCTGAATCTTGTTGTTTGCTATGGTTGGTTAGATCACTGGTTTGTCGGAGACATATCTAATGCATTTCTTCAGGGGGCCCCACTGGAAGGAAAAGAAATGTACATGCGGCAACCCAAACAAGGACTTCCAGGACTTAAGCCAGGACAATTGTTGAAACTAAGGAAAGCAGTATATGGTAGACCAGACGCGCCAAGAGCATGGTATAATGAATTGGCTAGGGTACTAGTTCAGGAGTTCCATTTTGAGAAAAGCGTCATTGATCCGGCTCTGTTTTACCTCCGGGACATGGGCGGAAAGCTATGTGGAATCTTAGTGGTTCACGTGGATGATGTCATGCTGGCCATTGATGGGGGATCCTATTCCACTGAAGTTGCAAAGCGTTTCAGGGAGAGGTTTCCTTTCGGAACTTGGCAGACAGTGGCCGAGGAACCAGCTGGGATCACCTATTGTGGAAAGGAGGTTGTGGTAAAGGGCGAGGGTTCAGATCGTTACATTACTCTTTCTCAGAAGGGTTTTGTTGAGGGTCGTTTGGATCTTATTCCTCTTACCAAAGAGAGAGCTGGGCAATTAGAAGCAAGGGTTGAAGAACATGAACGCACTGATTTTAGATCGGTAGTTGGGAGTTTGCAATGGTTGTCCACGCAGAGTCGTCCTGACATTGCTTTTGAAGTAAATCAATTGCAGAAGCGAATTGGAGATCTCCGGGTTGGTGATTTGATTCGGGCTAATAAATGCGTGAAGGAAGTCCGTAATAATCCATATGAACTTGAGTTTCACAATCTAGGTCATGATGTTGAAGTGGTGGCTTTTCATGACGCTAGCTTGTTTAATAGTCTTGGGGTTGAAATCACCGATAGGGATGCGGATCAAGTACTGTTGACTGGAAGGGAAAAGAAACTTGTGTACTCACAAAAAGGAGCCATGATAGGTTTGATTAAAAAAGGTGACATGGATGTTGTCGGTAGGAAGGTTCGGATGAATGTATTGGACTGGAAGTCTACCACAAACAAACGAGTCATTGAAAGCTCCTTGGCCGCAGAGACACATGCCGCGATTTTAGCTCATGGATTAGCTCGTTTTGTCCAAGCGCTGTTGACTGAAAGTAAATTTGGTCCCCAGTTGATCACCGAATTTGATGAAGAAGATTGGCAAGGAGTAATCCCGTTGAACATGATCACTGATTGTAAGTCAATTTACGATAGTGTGAACAAGGATGGGCAACATCTGGGGGACAAAGGATCCATTGTGCAAGTCATTTTGTTGCGTCAAATGAGCTCCGTTCGACCAGTCTCTAGTAAAGCTAGACTCTGGTGGGTCCCAACTCGAGATCAGCTGGCCGATTGTTTAACGAAATCTGGCAGAGGCAAGACTCTGCGCGAAAGTCTCGGGTGGGCACATTTTCACGAAGTGTCAGCTGCAAAATTGAAGAAGGCAGCCAGGGGCACTCAGATCAAAGAGATAGTGACCAGTGCGAATCATGCTTGAGTCAGTTGATCTGAGTGTCTTGCGACGTACGTTTTAGGCCAGATTGCGCGCCATTTCGAGCAGCACATGAGGCTCTAGGGGANCTTGAGTCAGTTGATCTGAGTGTCTTGCGACGTACGTTTTAGGCCAGATTGCGCGCCATTTCGAGCAGCACATGAGGCTCTAGGGGATAGCAGCAAAAAAGGCAATGGCGTGATTTGCGGCAGTTTTTGTGAGCAGCCTTGCATCCTTGAGATCGCANTTTCGAGCAGCACATGAGGCTCTAGGGGATAGCAGCAAAAAAGGCAATGGCGTGATTTGCGGCAGTTTTTGTGAGCAGCCTTGCATCCTTGAGATCGCAGAATGGAACTTACCCAAAAAAGATGCAGAAGATTAGATTCGCCAGAATTTCAGACTTGGATTTTACGTTTTCTGTCTTTTTTTTGGGGTAGATTTGGGGATTTAACCATCAACAGTAGGGGTTTCATGGGATAGACGCATCAGCAGTGGGGATTTATCCATCAAAGTTGGTGTCTTAAGAAGTCGCCTCAAACAACCGTACCACAAAGGAAAAGCAATGTTACAATGTTTGAAAAGCATCAGTTTGATGGCCGATAAAAGCATGAGGCATCGGTTTTTTTCCTCCTTTCTGCGTGCGCCAATTCTAGGTGGGCCTTCCCTGGCGCCCAGCAACATATCCCAACTTCGATGGGCAAGCCATCAAAAGGCAAGTGTGGCAAAGCGTGTCGGCGACTGAGTCTTTGTCAGGTTCTGCCAGGTTTCCGGGCTGCTGGGAAAGCCATTGAGTTATTTTCCAATATCCCACTTGTGGGGGGGAGTCAGAAGTTACGATCCACTTGCAAACCGCTTCCTGCCTAAGTTGTCAAAGGAGTCGAAATTCAAGGGTTTCTTCCAAGATTGCTTATTTCCAAGAGGACAGTTCTTGGAGGCCCTCCCCATCAATAGTTAATGCCTTTCCAGAAACCATGGTTGTGCATTGGCTCTATTCATTTTTAAGGCCGACTTGAGGGAATTAGATATCATTTAGTGAATATACAATGACCAGGAGAGTTTGAGAAGGGATGCAGTCCATTTAACAAAGTTCAGGGCCACCAGCTGCTGTATATTATTTTCTAGATTCCAATAAAGAGTTAGTACATGATGCCAAATAGACCCAAGTAACAACTCGCTTTTAGATTCCAATTAATGCAAAACCCCGGATGCATGAACCCTGAACATTAATTGGAAGGATACCCCCAAAATGTGTGCCTAAATTACTACACAAATCTGGTACCCCCTATGAGTCACAAACTGGGCATGAATTGATCATGACAGCTGAAGGCAACACCTCTTGCTGGCGGAGCTGACGATTTCGATGGCCCTTTTGACCATTCCTCTGGTACTGCTGGCAGCGGGCTCAGTTGGCGAGATGAAGCCTTGCCTTGGCGGAATGAAGGGCTAAATGGCCGAAATGGGGTCAGGTCAAGGCTTGTTTGTGTGACCAAACCTTGGCAGAATGATGAAGCCCCTCCCAACGGGAGATAACCCGCGACTGAGGCGAAGGGTGCTTTGGTCTTTCGAAGAACTTCCCAACGGGAATTTGTCCGGATGCGAAGCGCATAGCTGAGTCAAAAAGAAGTGGTGTTCGAGCGTTCTGGATGCTTTCTGGAGGCCCACTGTGACGAGTTGTGTCTCAAAATGATTGACCTGTGGCAACTGACACGCATTTTGGTGATGGCTGGAGGTTCAACTCCAACATTGCCGCCGCTTTGGGGGGTAAAGTCTGGTACCTGGTACCTCCCAAACCGCAATGGACTGTCCCTTTCGCAGACTTTGGGCTTGACGCCGCGGCTGCCGCGCGGCGGCGGTTGCAGCCATGGCGGCGTACACGGTGGCTTTCCAGGGCGAAAAAGGTGCTTACAGCCACTTGGATTGTGATGTCTTCCTGGTGCAGTAGATCTTTTTTTTGCAAATTTGTGTTCTCCAAGCAGTACTGAGAACCACACTCCTGAGGCGAGCAAGCGACCTATGCCTTGATGGGCCGAGAAGGAGTGGAAGCCGTGGGCTATCCATCCTTTGATGAAGCTTTTGCAGCGTTTTGGCGGCACAGTGGAGACTTTGTGGGAACAAAGTGATGATCTGTTTCTGGTTGGTGGCTTTCAACTTTTTTCTTGACTTTCCGTCCTCTGATGATGATCCTACTTGACCATTTTTGTCTCAGGGAGATTGAGATTGACACCACCAGATCGATGTATTGATGCCAGTGCATCTCAGCATTTTGAGGCTATCAGCGACGGCAAGGTGCATTTGCTGCTGGTGCCCATTGAGAACACACTGGGTGGGACCATCCACGCTAACTGCGATTTGCAGTTGCAGCACAATCTCTTCATTATCGTTCCTCGTTAGTTTCAAGTGATTCAACTGCCCATGCAACTGCCTGTTTCATGAGGCCGTGCCCACAAAAGAAGTGGTCTTTGTAGTGCGATGGACCATAATACAGAGGGACGGCGGATTGAAAGCAACATATTTGTCACCACTCCCAGGCGTGTTAGACAACTGTTATATCCTATTACATCCTATTACTATATATAAGGGCACCCCAATAATGGACCCCAAAATGACTAGATTCAACACTCAACCAGGGTTTCTAGTCAGTTTTGAAAGATTACCTTGAAAGGCTGGGGTGATGCAATGTTTGTGTATGCTTGTCTCCGCAACTTCTTTGAAGACTGCACATTTGGCAGCGGGGACCCTCTGGATCAAGGCTGAACACAATCTCCGGATCCGCCATGCGCTACTGGCGTTGCCCGGGTCCAAGAAGGCGGGGAGATTGTCACAGCTCTGGGACCGTTTTCTCGGGAATTCCAAGTTTTCTTGGACATGCCCCGAGTCCACAACAAATAATTTTCAGCTTGAGCCCAATTTTTGTCGAATTTCTCCTGCAGGAAGAGTTGAAGAAGGTGATTTCGCACCCGCAAGCTCTGGCGCAGTGCAACTCCTACCTGAAGTCCAACGACTTGGTAGGTGAAGCTGCGTATGACACGGCTGGCAGCGCCAAGCTTATTTCTGAAGGTGGGAAAGTGACCTGTTTGGCCTATCCCAACTTGGGCCGACCCTCGTAGTTTTGGTACATCACCAGCTGAATGTATAAGATTTCAATGTCCTGCTGAGAAAGATCAGAACTTGGCCCCTTAGAAATTGGGAAAAGATGGATAGAATGTTTTTAATCTTTAACAATGGTGCTATAGAGCCCCAACCAGGGACATCCCCTTTCTCGATGTGCATCCAAGTCCGCAGCTCCGGTAATTGGGATCGGATTATCCGATCTACGACTGCTTGGTCACCAAGTGGGATACACATCCAAGTCATGATTCTTCCTTACTCATAATATGTATTGGTAGGTTTGTCGCCTGAAAATAGGTACCCCCAAAAATGGTTTACTGTATCATAGTCGTGGCTATTTGGGGAGCCCCATTTTCAAAAACACTCGAATACGCTCCACAGAGAAACACGCCCGGTTCAGGCCAGCTGAAAGGCGTTGGCGCCATCTGTAGCGAGCTGGCTGCTGAGCACTTTGGGTTAGAGGTGCTGGAGAAAGGCTGGGAGTCACGGGTGGTGGCCATGGGCCATGGATTAGAAAAGTTTGAGCAACAAGAACCTGGCTGGTGGTTTCAAAATGTTTCAAAAAGTCTTGGACATTTTCAATCCCTACAACTGGGATGACCCCGCCAATGACGAGCATCTTTTGCAGGTGGGTTGAACGGTATTGTTTGAGTTGCTTTGTTCAAAAAAGGTGTGGCTCAAAACGGGGAAGGATTTTGAACTCACAACATGGGAGATTGGACCAAGGGACAGTAACTTTTTCGCCAGAGTCGCGTGTTCAAGTGTCCAACATGGACCAAATTCATCCCTTTGGCCCTTCGCAGGCATTGAAGACGATCAGAACAACTTCACTCGCTTCATCCTGCTGCGGGCGCATCCTGTGAGCTTGCCTCCAGGTGTTCCGTGCAAGACATCCATCGTTTTCTCCCTGGACAACATCGCAGGTGCGACATCGTTGTTCTTTCAGAGGGGCGTTGGTCTTTGGTGCTTCTCGTGAAACATCCGAATTTTGTTTGATTACTCGACATTGGTGGTCAACTCCTATTTTTTTGTGGTTAGTTTCCCCATTCTAGTTGGTGATATTGGTGAAATATCACAACATATCTGCATGTTTGTGGGTTTCCTGACAGGTGCTTTGTTTAAGGCCTTGTCCGTTTTTGCCCTTCGGGACGTTGACCTCTCCAAGATCGAGAGCCGGCCATGCAAAACGGAGCGGGGCCCGATCTGTCGGTGTCACGCCCTGGTGGTGCATTGGTTGAGTCTATAGGGTTTACCGGTTCCCCATCATATTTGATGGGGCAACCCATGGGTTTACTTAAAAAAAATCTTTGCTAGTAACATCTAAAAAGATCAGAATCGTCAAGAATCGTTCAATTCGACCAGCATTTTGCCAATTCTATCTCAACTTGGCCAAGCCATTGATGGAAGGATATCATGTCCAAGCTGGAGCGGCTGTACCTGAGCATGTCCAGCGCAGACATCACCAGGGCCAAGAGGCATAAGTCCAGTGATGCCCGGGACCCAGTTGCGTGGTTCAGTGGACCATGGAAGCGTGACGGAAATGGATCGAATGAATGGCGAAAATGATGAAACATGTACTGAACTCCAACCCCATTCTATTCAGGTTCCCTGTGAGGAAAAAACATATGACTCGAAAAAGGGGCTTGCAGTCTGGAATTGAGTTTCGCTTGGAAACATTGAGACGATCGTGGACACCGGACTTCCAGAGACCTCCTGCATGCTTCATCATCTCATATCATCTCCATCATTTTCTGTTTTCATGTTTTTCCTCATGTTTTCATGCCGCATTTTGCCAGGAAAATCGTTTCCGATATCTTTTCTACGTCGACTTTTTGGCTTCAGTTGGGGGCCCTCAGCTCTTGCTGACACTGGGCCGGCGTCGTTGGCACTTGCTGACACTGGGAGAAACCGAGGTGGAAGATCTGAACGTGTCGAATGCCTTGCGGCATCTGCAGGAGATGACCACCTTTTTCAGAGTGCAGCTTGGCCAGGAAAACCGTCACAAAATCCCATGAAACCCATATGAAATCCCATTGAAATCACATGAGTTCACATTTTTGCCGCAGTTTTTGTAGCTGAGTCCCGCACCATTTTGGCAAATTGGAAGTGGATGGCACTGGTGATCTTGTCCTGAGGTTGGGATCCTTCCCCAGGGCTGGATCCTTGGTGGGTCTGGAACACCTGGGCAATCGCATCGCGATGCCCATCACTCCTTCCAAGCCGCCCAAGAAGCGGATCGGAGTATTGGGCTTTGGTACTTTTGGCCAATTCATAGCTGCTTAGCTGCTATTCTTAGGTACTTTTGGCCACTTCAACAGTCTTAGTAGTGAATAAATAAGTGAATGAATAATCCCGCTTGGAATTTCCTCTAAAGAATCAGACAACCCGGGTTGTCAGATCTGGCTTGATTCTTTAGACATTTGGTTGTGTCCATTTGCAGGGGTTCACGTTCTTTATAGGGGTCATCNGAATCAGACAACCCGGGTTGTCAGATCTGGCTTGATTCTTTAGACATTTGGTTGTGTCCATTTGCAGGGGTTCACGTTCTTTATAGGGGTCATCGGGTTGGTGATTCTTTAGAGAAGGTGGTTTTGGGGGTCAAAATGTCCTTTTGGCAACCTTCAACTGATCCTTTCAAAATTGTAAACGCTCGCCGAAGCAAGGTTCAAAAACCGCAAAGAACTGTTGCCAGACATGATAAGAGCAGCAACTTTCATATATTGATTTTCGGTTTATCGTTTTACTGGGTATAGCAAAACACAGAACAACACAGACATGANGCAGCAACTTTCATATATTGATTTTCGGTTTATCGTTTTACTGGGTATAGCAAAACACAGAACAACACAGACATGAAAATGTAGTGTGCATTTTGGTGGTTTGTTTTTGCTCCGCAGATGAAATCAGTTCTAATCCTTTTGATCCCTCATGGAAAAGTCAAGGGAAAAAAACAGAGGCATGATGAAGCATCCAATAGATAAGCCGAGACCTGCACAGATTTTGGGCGCGTGGGGCGTGCCCACTGTGCAGTTGTGCTGTCATGGCCTTAACCTCTAAAGAATCAGAACACTGGCTCCAATCCCTTCAAAAAACCACCTAGGGAGCTGGGGACCTGATTCTTTGGAGAAACTTCCCCCCCAAAGTATCGCAAACTGACCAAAATGACACAAAATCACATAAAATTGACATAAAATGAATTAAAATGACATGGTTTTAATTGGTTTTACATGTTTTTTCATGGTTTTACTAGGCTTTACATGGTTTTACTGGGTTTTGATGGGTCGACAGGCCGTGGCCCTAAAGAATCAGAACACTGGCCCGACCCCCTTCCAAATCTGGTGGGCCCCATGTTCCCAGGGAACCCCCAGCATCTCTGGGTATAGGACAAGTTGTCTCCAGAAATCATCTTAACAAACCACTGTGTTCGGAGCTGGGGCTTGGTTCTTTAGAGAAACTCCCTCCCCAAAGCATACCAAACTGACTAGAATGACATGGTTTTGCTGGGTTTTGATGGGTCGACAGGCCATGGCCCTAAAGAATCAGAACACTGGCTCGACCCCCTTCCAAATCTGGTGGGCCCCATGTTCCCAGGAACCCCCAGCATCTCTGGGTATAAGGCAAGTTGTCTCCAGAAATCATCTTAACAAACCAGTGTGTTGGGAGCTGGACTTGATTCTTTAGAGAAACTTCCCCCCAACAATTTGATAAAACAATAGAAAACATCATAAACCATGATAAAACAATATAAAGTAATATAATATAATACAAAATATCATGAATACAAAATATATAATAAAACATGCAACGCAAGACAGCCGGAAAAAATGAGCTGAGAATTCCAGTGCGGTATTGGTTGAGTTCAGATGAGAGGTTTTTTTGATAGTAGTTTTTTTTTGATATTTGGGCTTGTTGGGGCTAGCAAACATTAGTACAGAAATGTTNTTTTTTTGATAGTAGTTTTTTTTTGATATTTGGGCTTGTTGGGGCTAGCAAACATTAGTACAGAAATGTTGAGGATAGAATTCCTTGGAACCACCCAAAGGTCCAAAATTTACCAAGGCTTTATAACGCTTGCAAAAAAGGAGGGGGCTACGACTCTAGCCCGGGTTGTCTGATTCTTTAGGCAATTTTTTTTCAATGATTTTAGACGACCCAGAGTCTGATTTTTTAGGCTTCATAGGCTTTTGGTGGCACCCAGGCCCTGATTCTTTAGGGGTTTGCCCACTGNACGACCCAGAGTCTGATTTTTTAGGCTTCATAGGCTTTTGGTGGCACCCAGGCCCTGATTCTTTAGGGGTTTGCCCACTGGTGTTTCGATTCTTTAGATGCCCTTGCCTGGTGTCACTACCCTGCTCTCTAAAGAATCCAGACACCCGGGTCAGAGACCGAATTCAAAGGGGGATAATGAATAATAAGATATATATATATATATATGTATATATGTGTGTATATATATATATACACATATATTTAACTGCATGCATACATATATATGTGTAAGAACTAGACAGAGTATACTCTTCTTGAAATTCCTAGGTCAGTTCCCGGCACTTTGCCTGAGGCTAAAAAGCTGGCGCTGGATCATGACGTCTTCGCGTCAAGCCGCGAGAACTACTCTAGCATTGCTTCAAATTGTGGCGTGTAGCTTGGAAGCAGCTCTCCTACCGGGGCAGGCATGACATGGGTGTGTCCAAGGAGTGGCATCATAGATTTTTGGGGTACCTGATCTGCCCATCAAACCTTTCGATGCTGCCCTGACCTTTTTCTTTTGTCTTGTGCTCTTGGTGCTGGGAAGCTCTTTAGAGCTGGGTTCTCAGGACGTGGTGTGATTCCCTTGATGATCTGCTGGACCAACAGCTTGATGTTCTCATCATCTCAGCATCTTGGCAACCAGGATGTTGGTCAACCCCCTGATGTGATTCGGCTTTTGGGGCTTTGCAAACCTGGGGATCCCAAATCTTAGCAGCGAACCGGACCGGACCGGGAATTTTTGCAGATTATTTGTTTTGCGTCTTTTTCTTTTGAAATCCAAGGTCAGCATCTTGAGCTTTGAAGGAATCGTGCGACGAGTTTGCAGCAGCATAGCTGCCAAAGATGCGAGCGATTCGCGACGCCCTCGGCTCTGTTGCACTTCCTCACATTTCCTCATTTGTCCAGGACAGCTGTACCATCTGCACCTGCTTCTTTCCCAACAACAATGCTGAATTTTTCATGTTCCATGGTGTTGCCAGCACATGACATCAGGTCCCAGCGATTGCTTGTGGTCGACGTGCTTTCTGTGAAGGCGAGTGTTTTAGAGTGACAGCGTGGACTGGGGCCCAGGCATCTCAGCCTGGAATGGGCTCAGGTCCACGCAAAAACCACCTTGCTGTCCCTGCTCCCGGAGAGCTGTGAAACTTGACATTGTTGGAGCTCAGCAAGTATTTGGGGTTGTTTGACAATGGGGTACCCCAAAATCATCCAAAATTTGTCACTCTTGAGGGAGACGTCAATGGTTTTGGGGGTCCCCATTTTAGGAACCCCCTATTTGAAGTGCTTTGCCAAAATCTGAGCAACAGAAGAACACATCATACTTCAATATATTTCATGACCTTGCTGCTGAAAGTTGCTGGTCCAAGTTGTTCTTTATGTTTTGCACTTTCGCAAACATTCTCCGAGGACATTCTTTGCACACATCCGATGTTTGGTCCACAAAGTGGCAAGCACGGCTGGACCGGCTTGCCTTTTGTCTTTGAGCGGGTAAGGCTCAACAATGCCAGGCCGATGACCGTTGGGAATGGGGTAACTTAATCACTGGGAATTTAATCACAAATACGATGGAGATTTAAACACAAATTGAGCCACTAATCAAGGGAGGTTTAATGGAGGTTTAACCACTCATCAGTTGAATTTTTAAGTTTAGGTCCCAATTTTTGGACCTTCATCCAGGTGCCAAAAAACGGCATGATTGTGAAACAAGTGGCTCTGGCAGGGTCTGGAATATCTCTCAACGCTCGGGACCCGCACATGGTGGCGTGCCCTGTCAGGAGATGTGAAGACTTCCTGAAGTGGTGGGAAAGACAAGGCTGTCGGATGGTGGTGCGCTCCCTAGAATCCACACAGTCCACGCTTTCAATGGCTGAAGACTCATCCTCCGGGAAACATGGATTTTTCAGGACCCGGCGCGTGTGTCATGCAAGTCTAAGGGTACCCCCCAAAAAAACACAAGGCCTTCAAAGATCTTTAGAGGTATTAATCCCCATCAACCGATACTAGAGGCTTACTATGCACCTATTGTTGGAGTGTTCCCAAACCCATTGGGGTTTGGGCACTCCACTGAGGACATGACCTGCGAGCTGCACGACGAAGTGTCAGCTGGCAGTCAATTCGTGACCCACCTGACCGGTCGCATCCTGGAACGCTTGTCGTTGCGGACGACGCCCATCAATACGAAGGCGGGTGGCCCCAGTTGAGACAGCTTCGCGATGAGTTTAGGGTTGGCCACCATCGAAAATGGGTTGCTTGCATAAACTATGGAAACAATGTATTTTCTAGCGTTATTTTTATAGAAATCCTGGACAATGGGATTGTATAAACCTGTGGCATCGGATGTCAGCAGCCACCTTGGCAGTTTCGGGTCTGTGCCAGGGCTTTGAGTCGTTGCTACAGCTTGTGGACAACACCTGTGCAGATAGTTTTGATTTATTCTTTGCGCCTCTCGGCCACAATTCAGTGATTCAATCCACCGTGGAATTTCCATGCGCCACGGAGTTTTCTCTGTTGCGATCTTTGAGGCTTTTCAAGTACAACCCCAATTCGGCCGAGCAGCTGGCTGCGATCGAGGGGGCTGTCAAGGACTGGTCCTTTCAAAGGTTGCGGATCCAAGCTTCCCCCTCATTTGCGAACTTGCGCCGTAGGACGTCTCGTCAAAATTGCGCGACAAATGCAAATGATGGTCCTGAGCGGTTTTCCAAACCTAGTGGCTTTGGCATGCCTTCGCATGCTGCCAGTGAAATCACACAGCTGGCCACAGCGACTGCGCGTGCGATAAGGCTGCACATGTTACGCAGGAGTTAGTTCATTGATGGATCTTGATCCAGAATTTCTTGCCAGTGACTATGGGTTTGCTTGAAAATAGGGTAACCCCCAATTCCAATGGCTTATCCTATTTAGATGGGGATATTTCCCTCTTATCATCATTTTCAGACTTAATGGAATTGTACCAAGGATTGCCCCAATAAAAACCAATGGATTGTCCCATTTACCCTATTAAAATGACGATGTTTTGAGCATCGCCTTCAAGATGCTCCGCACTCGATGGAAGCTGCCCGCTCCTGGCTCCTAGGGGTCGATCGCATCGCGATGTCGTGGCAAGCTGTACCAACAAACCGTTCCCTTCAGGATCTGAGTTCTCACCCTCAGGTTTGAACCCATATTTATCATATTATAAATTATAAATATACTTGGAATTATTGAACAAGTCTCGCTTTAAATCGTCCATTTTGAGAGACCGACCTTCTTTTTGTGGAACCATCCTCCAACTGCGATGCATAGAAAGCAGTTTACCCTTCATGTCCTTGCGACGAGATGACGGATGCTCATCAAGCTGCAGCTCAGGACACCTTTTGCCCAACCCCTTGGCAGTGGTTTTTGGGGGAGTCAGCCGTCTGCGAAAGGATGAGCATCAGTTCCAGAATTTCGTAGGACACAGTGGGCGAGAAGAGGCAGTGGGGCTCTTAGTTGAACCGCCATGCAGGGAGTGGGTGGAGGTTTGTTTGGCATAGAGCTCCCCATTGCATGGAGCCAAGGTGCGGGAAATGCCGGCGTCGGATCTCTCTGGTTGAGTCCACCATCAAGCACAGCTTGACATGGATTGTGCTGCTGGTTTTTTGGCCTGTGGTTCTAAAATGATCTACATATACCTAGACACAAGATCGGAATGATCGGATGGTTTGATACTAAAGTTCAGCCAAGCTTTATGAAGTTCAATTCTGATACCACCCTAAATCCATCTAAATCCATCTAAATCCTGAAACCTAGAGTCAAAATCGCTGCGTATAGCCAGTGTTTGCGATCATCCTCTTGTGACAGGTATATGATATTGTCCGGATGTGCCATGTGCATATGGAGAAACGTCCGGGTTGGGGCAAACATGTTTAAACCAAATGATGCGCCAGCTGTATGTATAGGAGATGCGTTGTGTTTTTTTCCCCAACAGCGTAAGCTTGGGGTCTTCAGCTATAGTAAAGGTCTCGGAGCAGGTCGGAGCAGCCAAAATACTGATTGGCCGGTTCCCAGGTT
>BGPT01002697.1:61114-74713 GCA_003297045.1 Symbiodinium sp. clade C Y103 | reverse complement strand
TGCTATTTTGGATCAAGGCACTTGAGCCAAAATAACACGTGGTAAAGAAATGATAAGTGCAAACCCTAGCCTTCCAGACCTGATGCACACATATATATTTGTATATACACAATCTATAGACATTCCTCTAGACAGTCCTTGTCTATTGTTTTGCCACAGCTTCAAGCTTGGAGCAAAATGTGACCGCAGCACATATACATCTTGACATATCTTGACTGACTTTGATGATTATGAAGACAGGCCAAAGTCCAAAAGCTGGTAGTATGCCAAAGGTCGCCCTCATCGTAAGGATAGACCTGCCCTACCACGATCTTAAGAACTGTCCTGCTGCCATGGATTTGTGCTGACCAACTGAGCTTCTAGCCCTCGTAAAGTTTGGCGGGCTTGTAAAACCGTGCAGAGTAATCTGCTTCCTAAATTAGCAGAGTGCCAAACACATTCAAAACTGAGATCTTGAACTGAATAAGGACCCAAATCAAAATGTAGGAACTGAGAATGGCTCTATACCAATGCACAAAGCATTGAGGAGGATCACTACCATAGTAGTCCTCAGTGCTTTCTGAGGATGCCAGGCAATGCCAGGCTTGTGAATTGGCACTGGCAATTGGCAATACTCGTCAATACATCCGTCACATATTCGCTGGGAAGCCGACCCTTCAAAATATCTATGGCCAGCAAGGCGACCAAAAACGTTGTCTGCATACTTCTTCGCATCCTCCATCATGAAGGAGCGACAGGAGCGCTTGGCAAGATTTGCGAGCTTTATGTGCCGCGTGCCCATCTGGAGATCTGAGCACTTGTCAAATAATCACAAGATATTCGCAGTGAAGCAGCTAGTGCGAGACATGTAAGCAATGCTCTACAGCCATGGGGATATGAGTCCTGCCGGAAATACCTCGAAGTTGCACTATGTTTCAGGTCCAGAACAGCCTGCCAAAGAGGACTGGCACAGCTCATCAAGGTAACTCCAGCCAGTCCAAAAGGTGTGACTTTTTTCAATGAAAATTCAACAACGTCTGCAGGGCAATGGCAA
This sequence comes from Symbiodinium sp. clade C Y103, assembly GCA_003297045.1. NCBI lineage: Eukaryota > Dinophyceae > Suessiales > Symbiodiniaceae > Cladocopium > Cladocopium sp. clade C. The sequence continues at coordinate 73,680 of BGPT01002697.1, read as the reverse complement.
AATGCAACAGCTCACACACTCATCCGCAATGCTGATGGAACATGCGGAAGAAGTAATCGGAGCCTCGGGTCTTGGCATAACCTTCCACCTTCAAGACACTCCAACTGATTCACATCGGCTTGGGCTCTGCAATTGAAAATTCACACTCGAACCTCTTCGCGGGTGGGGACCTCCAGCACCTAGTGAGGTGAACAAAATAGAAATGTCCAAATGGGAATGCCATATACATCCGAATACTCAGATGATGACAACGAAAAATCAGACAACACACAGGTCCTTCCACAAAGTACCTCCCCAAGGTGCTGAGGCCCAAGCCTACATGCTCTGGAGGCTTGCAAAGACACCTCAACTGCTCAACTTCAAGCTTATCTCGAAGGGAAGATTGTACGCCATCAGGTTTTGCTCAGACCAAATAATTCTGCAAAGACTGCAGAGAGAGAGAGAGAGCATGGTTTTTGGAGAAATTGAAAGCTTATGGGTTGGTTTGGTGGGGTCAGAATGCATAAAGATTCAATGATAACCTTGTCTCGGCATTGGCCAAGAAATAGGACAGCGAACAGGCAAACACCGTTTTGAAATAATAGTGCTTTAGGCCATGTAATCTATTCAGGGTAAATATTGGCTTTTTTGCCAGTCCCGACCACAACAAGCATTTTTGTTTGAAATATAACGATAGAACTCCACAACACAAGTCCCTTTGAAACTCTGCTGCCCCTGCAAGCCACCTCCGGATTGCCAGCCTATCACAACACTATCAGTGAAGCTGAATAGTTTGAACCTTTCAAGCCTGCGGATATGTGAGACAAGGCCTGGCATTGAGGAGCAAAGTGAGCGCTCAAGTGTTGTAGTTAGTCCAGCACTGGCATCAGGCTCAGTCAGTTTGCTCCAAGTTTATTCTGCACTTGCGTGACTGAAGAGTGGGATGTATGAGCACTTTGCCGGTTGCGGTGGCATGGCAATTTGCGTTCCGCCAACTACAGCCTGCACACTCATTCGTTCTCAATCCGCATCAGTAGACTGTCTGTAGAAGAAATGCCAAAATTCACACAATGCAAATGTGGATAACGTGGGAATTTGCATCAGCGACCTGAGTTCCGACTGGCACTGGCAACGGCACCACACCAAAATGTGTTGCTGGTCGCATGCCCTCAGCGTCCAGTATCTTGAGGAGTTCAACTTGACAGAATGCATTCTGCAAAATGCACACTGTTAGCGTGCCTGCTGGACATGAACAGCATTTGTGGCACCATTCTGCAACGGCGCACAGCACGACCCTGCATAGCTCATGCACGGTTGCGCCATGGCTCTGGAGACATTAGCAAGTTTTGCTTTTTAGCTTGAAATCCGATCAAGTTGCTGCCGAGTCAATTGTTGGACAGAGGCTACAACAACACCTGGCTGTACATTGCAATCGTAGAAAAAACTGACATGGCAGCATTCCCACCTTCAAGTTCAATCAGCTTGGATTCCAACAACCAAAAAGGAAAGTGTAGTGTGAGAAAGCCCCTATTCGTGATGGAGAACGAGTCACTGGTCTTGTCTGGGTTGTGGGGCCTGAGGTTGTTGTTTCTCCAATGCCTTCCTTGAGATCAGATTATTCGTCCTTCCCCGGAATACGCGGGGAAAAGCTGGCAAACCGAAAAAGGCAGAACACTAAGTCGAACACTAAATCACCATGGGTTAGTCCACGTGGTTTCACTTTGTGTCTAAGACAAGTAAAAACCATGTTCCACCAAGCATGGCCACATTCCTTTCTTTCGATGGGGGCTATCATGCCTGCAGTTTCCGGATCAGTGCTTGCAGTGCCTCAGAAATCTTGTTTCTTTCTCACACTTCCGATTAAAAGGACTTCATTCACAGTAAGACTCAATTCTCCGCCAGCAATAGGTCTTTGCTGTTTCCGCTTCTGTTGGGAGTCTAAATCGGATCTCCGTCTGTTTTTTTCTGATTCACGGGAATTAATTCTATGGTTCTCCAACCCCTTGCGCACTCATTGCGTAAATTTCACAGGCCGGTTGTTCCTGCAGCAGAGATGCAGCACTTCACTTTTGCCACGCGGAAAGTGTCTTGCTGCACTGCTTTGGTTGCAAGTTCATCTGTCCTGGCAGCTTGAAAACCGGAGACTTGTTGAAAGAGGTTCTACACGTCCCTCACCTTTGGTCAAATTTATATGAGAGGTGGTAACTAATGATGACAGGGAAAACGATGAATCAATTGTAACATCAACTGCAACATGAATCAACATCCCCACCACAGGACTTGAGGCGGGATCAACAGGTCCTTGGAAACTCTGCCAACACTAGGCAAAGCTTTGCTCCATCTGCTCAAGTCTGTGCAGGTCTGTGAGCACTGCACGATGTGCGTTCTCTTCGTTGGCTTTGGCGGTTGCCTCTAATTCCTTGTCTGCTTGCAACTTCAACACCATTTGCTGAAGCTCCTTTCTCGAGACTTGAAGCTTGGATGCCTGCTTCTTTGAAGCTACATCCGCTGTAGATGCTGCGGATGCAATTGGTCGAGTGGGAGCATCTTTTGTAAACTTAGGTGGTGACGAAACGGAGTCTGATGCCTTGGCCATTTGACTCAAATGTCTCACCTCTGCAGTTGCAGCCTTCACTTTTTCGATGGCAGTAGAAGCTCGCGCAAGCTTCGACTGTAGCTGGTGGAGTTCAGCTCTATACTTCTCCTCTTCCTCTTTGAGTTCTTTTAGCCTGTCATTTCGAGCCTGCATTCTGGATAGCTGCTGAATCTTTGCCAAAGTGCCGTCACTTTGCACTGTCTCTCCCTCTCCAAGTTCTTTAAGCCCACTGTGTTTTGCTTTTTCTGCTTGCACTGCCTTGTCAGCAGCTAGCTTGATTTTTGCAATGAGTCGCTTTGCGGCAGAAACGCGATCCTGAAGATCTCGGATGTGGGCTTGCTTCTCGGCAACTTGAAGAGCATCTCTTTTCTCAACATCCAACACTGAAGCGGCGACTTCAGTGGCCTCTTTTCTGATGTTGGCTGCTGCTACACTGATGGGCATATCAAATGCGCCAGTATCATAATTCCGGGATTCGACAAGATTTCCCGTTTCTACTTGTGCGTGTGCCAACGAGGCTATACACAGCATCCATTGCAGCAGGCGAGACGCTTGCCATTCCATATTCATCCCTCTGGCGCCCCTCACGTGTCAGGGCACCCTCTACGTTGAAGCGGATTGCTGCGGAAACATGTAGGTAAAGCTAGGTACTGTCACCAGTCCAGAACAGCTAGCCCCGAAATGCAAAACACAACGTTGATTGCAAAATACTAAAGCGATGATCAACACTGTTTCGGAACACACCGTTTGCTTCAACTGCAACGCGTTGAACTCTGTGGTAAGCTTGTAACGTGCGGACACGTCGCTTGGTGTCACTCGGCTCACTCTGACTAGCTTCACAGCAGCCAGCTCAGAACAGCTAGTGTCACAGCCTAGAGTGGATCAGTGAGATATTGAGATCTTGAATTCACTCCATGTCCTTTTGAGGTTCAAGGCTTGCTCAAGGACAACAAAATTCAACGCATCAGTCAGCGTACTTGTGAGGCAAGCGATGCCGCGAAGCTTCTCTCCTCCTCTTCTGAGGTTTGAGCCTCGACGATACTAGCCCCAGATTGTCAGGACTGCAGCTCCCAAAGAACAAACTTGTCATCTGGCTACCCAACACCACAGGTTCCTTTTACATTATGTGTCCAGCAACCATGCCTCTTGAGCTGTTTTCCTTAGACAGCGGGGAGCAAATCAATCCGCGACTCCACAACATTTTTTAGCAGAATTAGAAACAAATTCGATGTGTGTGTGTGTGTCTGTGTCAACTGTGTGTCTGTGCATATCTGAGATAATCTGAGCCAGGTCTCGCCAAACAGGCATCTTTATCAACAAGCTCCTGATGGCTTTGTGATCCTTTGTGGTCACTTTTTTCACTCCACAGATTCACAGCGCAGTCCTTCCCCAGGCATGAATCGCCAGACCATAGACATTTTGGGTTTTTGTTGCACGCATCCTCAGTGCAGCCAAGGCCACAGCCAAAAGTTCCCAGTATACACATTGAAGATGATAAGACCCTCAAGACACATTCACACAAAATACAAATCCACATCCAAATCGGGCCTTGGTCTTCTCCAGAACACAGACTGCCTGGAAATCCAAAAACTGCGAAGCCACAAGTCATGACATCAGACTGCCCTGCGAATGCCTTCGCATAGGTGGCAGTAAACATATCCTCATTACCTCAGTGCTGACAGGGAAGCATTGATTGTGATACAAAGATATACAAAGATGTACAAAGATATACAAAGATATACAAAGACATGCAAAGCATACAGAACTGCCAACTTCCCAATGCAGCTCAAGATCCGCAAGTCTCATAGGAGTAGTAGATACTCTTTCCTTGCATAGTGCCATTGAGGTAGGTGGACACCTACAGTCGTGAAGAAAAGCATTCAAACAAAATGACGAATAGAAATTGCAATGATAAGACTAGTTCGAACCTTGGGTGGTTGCGACACAGAACAAGAGCAAGGATCCACCTTAGCTCAAGCTGAATCACTTGGTCCTACCAAGCAATGCAAGACCCAGCAGTACAAGCACAACTCTGATGGCATTTGAACCGGCATATGTGCAGGTAGTGCGAATACAAAGCCAAACAGGCCAAACAAGCATGCTGATGGTATCGAACAGAAGCAGGGATTGAGGATGCGACAAAGCACCATTTCCTCGGTGTTGCTTGTGACCCTGAAGAAAAAACCCTCTTAAGCGGAACAAACAATAAAACTGGACAAATACGTTCATGAAAATCATAATTTGTACATGTATGTGATGTATTGATATAAATATGTGTCTACATTGACTTACAATTTCCACGCATCTTGGCTCTTGGCTTCCTGATATATTGGTCATCTTTTGGGTTGCTGGTGCTACCCTTCGAAGCTTTTCACCTCTATGCCCTCTGATATTCTTTGGTGCTTTCCACACGTATGCCCACAAGTCAGTGAAGTCTCAAACCGCAAGGTTGACCATCTCCACTCCTTTGGAACCACCACAAGAAAAGTGTTTTTCTTCCATCAATCTCTTCCAAGCCAGGTCGTGCCAAAAAAAGAGAACTGATTCTTCATCTTCCAAGCTTCCTGTTGCACCATTCTGGTTTGCTACCGTTCACAGTGCACTGAGGATGGTTGTCAAGGTCCTTGCATCAAATCTGAGCCCGGACTGTCACTGAGCCAACCAACAAAAAACATTGACAACATCCCAGGAGTCAACTCTTCCATTGCATCACATGCATCACATGCATCACAGATTCCCATGCGTCACATGAACCACCAGCTTCTGCAGGATAGAGCACCTGGACAGCGATTGAGCCATGCCAGGTCCGTCCTGAACAAAAAAAAAACGGTCCGTACTATCAAATTTACTGCTGTACCTTTCAATATATGTTATTCCAGTATTAGTTTAATCATGTCTTCTTTAAGTCCAAAATATGCTGCCAAGAGTCATTGTCTTGATCAATGTCAAATTTAAGGCTCCCTGCACACAAATTTGAGCAAAAGCCTCTAAAACTTTCGAACGTATGCAAACAAACAAAGATGAAACAGTTGACAATGTTGCCGCGCTGATACTCTTCGCACATTTCAACAAGTGGTTTCTCTGGAGAGTGCAAAAATGTGCAAAGAATGAACGAAAGAACTGCAAAGGTCGTACGAGTCTCTCGTTTCAGCAGCAATGGAACAAGACGTACGAGCTTTGCCTGGCATGTTGTTGACACCAACGCATCTGCATCCACCATGGCCCATCACCGCAACCTGACATGGCAAAATGAAATTTGAAAAGAATCATATGATATCATGTGTCATATCTCTACAACATGAAACATTATGTGGAATGATGTCACAGGCAGGTGGAGTGAAAAATGGTGAAAGTGGAGTCAAAAGCTTGAGAACGCAAGTGGCCTGCGTTTCTTGCCCCCAGCTGCCTGAGAACAGACATGAAAATAGTTTGGCAACTCATGAGCCTATGCATTCCTTTTCAAAAGCATGCAAACTGCTTGCAATCTGTCAGCAGACCTCACGTACTTCTGCCAAGTTGCTTCCGCAGGTGGAGTACGAATAGAAAAGGGGCATATGCTTGTAACCTGAGCCGGTCTAATTACACTGAAGCACAGCACCTGCTTTCACACCTGTGATGGTTCGAGTCATTCAAGTCGCATGGATTCACCAGCACAAACAGCACCTTTTTCTGAAAACCTGCCAAGCAACGTGCTGTGGGCATGTACGTGCTCATTGTAGGGAGCACATCCAGTTTGCATTGTCGAGGATCTACATAACACCAGGGTTGCCCGCACCATTTGCCCTTCCCTGATTCTGCGCACTGAGGGTGGACCCCATCATCCCAAGTGTCGCAACTACTCCCAAGATCTGCTGGGTACTTGACCATCTTTCCATCGATCAATGTCACTGCTTCACCTTCCAAGTTATCAAAACCGATGCATGGGCACGCTTCGGAGCCGTACCTCGCGGCTGAGACATTGGAATGGGACACTGAGATGTTTCCCTCCGAGTGGTTCGAGCGATTCATGGTGACTGTGGTCACTTTGGTCTCCGTGGACTTGGTCACTTTCTCCACTGATTCGTTTTTGCTTAACACTGCACGCTGATCACCTTTCTCGGCAACCTGCTTGCTTGCCTGCTCTTTCACCAGTCTCGCGCTGGCAACACTGCTTGGGACTGTTTTCATCACCTCTCTTTGATTGCCAGGAAGTGAGTGGATTGGTTCTTGTTCTTTTTCATGCGCCAGTACCTTAAAAGAGCAAGCGCATGGCAAGGCAGAAGCGGACGTTGAAAAACACAAAACAAGATTCAATTGGAGTCGCGATAGACTAAATGGAAAGAGGATTTTGCAACATCTTGCAACCCAAAGACTTCAGGAAAACAGTTTATCTTGTTCTATGCAAAAGTCAACGTCTGCCCCGCAAGGGTACGTGAACCATCAAGTTGTTGTTCTTGGTCGCAAGATACGAAACAAGATAAAACAAGGCAAAGGAGACAGTGGCAAATTCACGAGGTTCGAAATGGTCTCACTTCCGCAAACCTGCTCAAGTCCAAGGTCAATGTGTTCCAATTTTCACTGCCATTTTATCTTGCACTAGAAGGGAGGGGAGACTGCGAGATAGGATACCGTGTTTGTGGTTCGATTCAGAGGCTGGATATCTTCCCTACACAGTGGGGCTGCAAATGTTCTGATACATTCCTGATACATTAGATTCTGGCAGGACAGCGGACCGAGATACTGGGAATACCCAATGCGAAAATTTTGCAGTGGATTCAGTGGATGATTGGCAGACGCAGGTGTCCAAAAACCCAAATGTATTGGACGTGCATTTTGACTGTTGAATACTTGCCCTAGATTTAAATCCGTCGTCGTATTTTTGTCAATAACCCAAAACGGCATCATTTCAAAAATACTCAACGGCAAGAAGTTTGATTGAATTTGAACAACAATTTTATTTCGAGACATGATTCATGACCGGATTCATGTGCTGCCATAATGCAGACCAAGTGCGATGCGTCTAGCATCTTGTGCCGCACTAAAAGCTTCGTTTTTGACTTCTTTCATCTCTTCCTCCCTGCAATGGCTAAAGCAATGGAAACATGATGGAAAATGATGAATATGTAATATGTACCCATGCAAAATTCATGCACAAACCCAATGCTGGGGCCAACGGCTTTTTTCGGAGCATTTCCTGGCGCAAGTATTCAAAGTGTATTCAGAGAAGGGAGTGATTTAGCCCCTTTTGGCCCTTTCGATAGTAAGCGTGCCTTGGTCTGCGCAATTTCTGCCTTCAATTGGGAAATTTCCCGTTGCTTGGCAAGAACCTCACGAGTGGGCATTATGGAAATTTCATACAAAATTCAATTGCAAATTGCGAAAATCGAAATCAAAAATGTATCGACACCTCATCATCTTGGATTCTATCATCCAGAACCTGACGCGGTCGAGAAATTGTCATTTTGGTTCATGTTTCAATGGATTGGTTGAAGTTTCGGAGCCATGTTTCTCAATCTTTGTGATGGGTTTGCATTGAGATGCCCAGATGTCCAGCCTTTTGAACATCAGGAACTGCTTCAATGACGTCCCTCGGTCCAACATTGGCAAAAAGCATAAGATTTCCACAAACGGCAAAGCTGGTAGGTTTTAAAAAACACTCGTCTGATCTCGTGATGCAGAAATAGCAGTTGCCAAGCTGAAAGCTGGTGCGTTTTAGCAGCCACCACTCCTGCCACCAACAATGTCCGACCATCCAACAATTTGGTCAACACATACCATCCCCCCAACAAACATAGACCCTTCCAAATAAAGGTTGGAAGATAAATCTTCAGTAAAAATTTGGTATTGTCAAGGCCTATGTTGATTTGGGGGAAACCGAAAAGCAGCATGCATTTTGACCATCGGAAATGCAGGCCTGTCAAACAAAAAGAAGCTTGGAGACAAGCCACGACAAACTTCATTTGGACGAAAAAATATATACCTTGAGCAAAAATGTCAAATTTGATGAATTGAGAGCTGAACTTCATGTAACCACATGTTGATCATGCGGATGTACCTACAACTGTCCACTTCAAGTGCCATGAAGATTGGGAAAAAAATACGCTGGTGGCGGCAACCAACCGCATTCAAGATTTGAAAATTCCGTGCATGAAAATTGATGAGAAGGGTGGGGCCAGCTCCTTAAAAATTACAATGGAACAGATCCTAAATTTGGAAAACTGGATTGGACGTACAAACTTAAAAGCGCGTGAAGAACAGATGTCGTACAGCTTGAAAAGTGAAAAAACATCCATTCGTCGTTTGAATAAACGGTAAAAAACGAATGGGTGCCAAAAAATTTACCAGTTTTTTGGAATATACAAACCCCTTGTACAAGAACCACTGTGGGTTTGCGAAGCACTTCCCTGACGCCGCCGCCTTTAAAGGGAATACGAAGCATTAGCCGCGAGGTCAAGAATAAAACAACCAACAAACCCGAATGCAGTCACGTAAAAGACTTTTGTGAAACACGTCATCTGAACAATTTTGTACATTCGTCCCTTGCTGCCGTACCAGTGTACACAATGGAGTGTGGAATGAGATGGACTCCAGAGTGAGGAGTGTAAAGTGTAAAAGTGTAGACTGCGGAGTGTAAAGTGTAGAGTGTGGAGTGTGACGTGTGAAGTGTCGACTGTAAAGTGTGAAGTGTGAAGTGCGGAGTGTAAACTGCAGAGCGTGAAGTGTAGGGTGTGAAGTGTGAAGAGTAGAGTGTAGAGTGTGAAGTGGGAACTGTGGAGTGTATAGTGTAAAATGTGGAGCGCAAGGTGTGAAATGTGAAGTGTAAGGTGTGAAGTGTTGAGTGGAGAGTGTGGAGGGTAAAGTGTAGAGTGGGGAGTGCGAAGTGTAAAGTGTGAAGTGTAAAGTGTAGAGTGCGGAGTGTAAAGTGGAAAGTCTGGAGTGAGGAGTGTAAAGTGTGCAGTGTAGAGTGTGGAGTGCAGAGTGCGGAGTGTAAAGTGTAGAGTGTGGAGTGTACAGTGTAAAGTGTGGAGTGCGCAGTGTAAAGTAGTGCGAAGAGTAGGGTGTAGAGTGTTAAAGTGTGAAGTGTAGAGTGGAGTGCTGAGTGTAAAGCGTAAAGTGTAAAGTGTAAAGTGTGGAGTGTAGAGTAGAGTGTGGAGTGTAAAGTGTAGAGTGTGGAGTGTGGAGTGTAGAGTGTAGAGTGTGGAGTGTAAAGTGTAGAGTGTGGAGTACAAAGTGCAGAGCGTAAAATGTAGAGTGTGCAGTGTAGAGTGTAGAGTGTGAAGTGGGAAGTGTAGAGTGGGGAGTGTAGTGTGTAAAGCCTGGAGTGTTAGGTGTGTAATGTGACGTGCAGAATGTAGTGTGGAGTGTAAAGTGTAGAGTGGGGAGTGTAAACTGTCCGGTGCGGAGTGTAAAGTGTAAAGTGTAGTGTGGAGTGTGAAGTGTAAAGTGTGAAGTGTGACGTGTAAAGTGTAAAGTGTAGTGTGGACTGTGAATTTTAAAGTGTGAAGTGTGACGTGTAAAGTGTAAAGTGTAGAGTGTGGAGTATAGAGTGTGATGTGTAAAATGTGAAGCGTGGAGTGTAAAGTGAGAAGTGCAAATTTGAGTGCAACATGTACAGTGTAAAGTGTAGAGTGTGGAGTGTAAAGTGTGAAGTGTAAAGTGTGGAGTGTGGAGTGTCAAGTGTGAAGTGTAAAGTGTAGAGTGCGGAGTGTGAAGTGTAGAGTGCTGAGTTTAAAGTGTAGAGTGGGGAGTGGGACGTGTAAAGTGTGAAGTGTAGAGTGTTGAATGTAAAAGTGTAGTGGAATGTAAAGTGTAGTTGAAGTGTGGAGTGTCAAGTAAAGTGTAGAGTGTGGGGTGTGGAATGTGGAGTGTGCAGTGTAGAGTCTGATGTGAAGTGTGAAGTGCCACATCAAAAGACTGGCGTGCGGCGGTCAAAACTACAACGGTGATATGTGCGGAGTGTGAAGTGTGGAGTGTCAAGTAAAGTGTAGAGTGTGGGGTGTGGAATGTGGAGTGTGCAGTGTAGAGTGTGGGATGTGAAGTGTGAAGTGCCACATCAAAAGACTGGCGTGCTACACGGTGATATGTGCCACGCAACATGAATCTTGCGGAATGCCCCACGCCCGCCACACGATGATTTGCACATCGTCACGACTTGACGCAGCCCTGACAATGCGATTCGCAGAAAACACATGTCACGACACGCCTACAGTGCTGCGCCGGCCACAAAAAATGACGATGCAAGTGTCAAAAGTCCCGCGCCTGCCACGAAAACTGAAACACATCAGTGGAACACGACGCAAAGTATTGCGCCTGCCACACACACATAAACTTTCGTCACATCCTGGGTGGTCACAAAGTGCCAAGTTTGAAACATCCAAACATGTCACTTTCGCAGCTTCCCCCATAGACACGGCCATACGGCGGCCACGCACACGGTTGGATGGAACATGTTGAAATGTCACAAAGTGCCACTGCCACACGAAACGACGTTTCGACACGTTTACGTTTACAACGTCCAAAAATGACCACTTCTGCAGCTTCCCCCATAGACACCGCCATACAACGGCCACGCAAACAGTTGGATGGCACATGTGGGAACGTCACCAAGTGCCACGCCTGCCACACGAAACGACAATTCAACACGTTTGAAACGTCCAAAAATGACCAACACTTTTGCAGCTTCCCTCATAGACACGGCCATCGGGCGGCCACGCAAGCGGTTGAGGATGGTTGGACGGCACCATAAGAACACAGCCAAACCCCAGACCCCCCAGGTAAAAGGAGAACCCTTCGCTACGCATTCGGGAAAAGTAGGCTTCAAACAAAATTTCGTTGCACTTTTATCGGGCTTTATTTTCGAAAGAAGTTTAGAAGTCAACAAGAAAAGTGGACAGATGGAAAAGCCAAGATGGGAAGAGTCAGAAAGAAGCTCCGACAGGGAAAAAGTCAGAAGGGAGAAGATCAGACAGGAGAAAGTCAGAAGAAACAAGATCCAGGTGTGCGAAAAGGTAGAAGTCGCGAAAACGGTGTGTTTTCCAATGTCTTGTGGCTCCGGAAAGTTGAAAAGTAGGCTCGCTAGAGCGGCAGGTGCGGCGCCATCTGGGCAGATGATTTTTTTTGCTCGGAATAAGCGCACGCTGGCACAGGGCCTGTGTCACTTGTCATTTGAAGTAAGCTAAAGTAAGCTAAGATGAAACCAAAATGAAACCAAAATTGAAATAACCTAGCGCCCGGCTCTCAGTACATGCCTGCAATGAAGTAGTGTAAATAGCCGCACATAGTATACTGAGATCCAGAGTACACTGAGTCGACGAAGTCAAAATAAGCCAATAGTCCACCAGCTCAAGTAAACAANGAAGTAGTGTAAATAGCCGCACATAGTATACTGAGATCCAGAGTACACTGAGTCGACGAAGTCAAAATAAGCCAATAGTCCACCAGCTCAAGTAAACAAAGTCGATCGACAGAGTAATCAAACTGGATGCTCATGCCACAAGGCGTACACCTATCCTGAGACACGGTATACAGTGCCAAACTTCATACCCCGTACCCCACGGGGAGAAGTGGCAGAAGATTTTGTACCGTTCAAGTCATCAGGCAAGCCGTACTGTANAGACACGGTATACAGTGCCAAACTTCATACCCCGTACCCCACGGGGAGAAGTGGCAGAAGATTTTGTACCGTTCAAGTCATCAGGCAAGCCGTACTGTAGACAATACTGACATCACATTTCAGTATTCCCAGTCGTAATAGAGCCCAAGCGATAGAGTCATTTGAAAATTGTAAGCGAGATTCGCAGCTGAACGGCTCTTGCTCCAAAAAACACCAATCGTTTGGTGTTGAAGATAGTGTCCACATGTGTAGCGGACTCCTTTCCATATAATATTGACCCCCCCCCCAGGGGGGGAGGTATGTGTGTGCAGTGGTATAGCGAAGTACTCATGGATCGCACTATAGGCAACAGCCATAGCCCAGTAAGGGGAGGATCCACTCACCGAGCTGGATCAGCCC
>BGPT01002697.1:0-27009 GCA_003297045.1 Symbiodinium sp. clade C Y103 | reverse complement strand
GCCCCGGGCTCAGGGTTAGAGAGTTAGTTGTAACTAGTTGTAACCCTGGCCCCAGGCCCAGGGTTAGAGAGTTAGTTGTAACTAGTTGCAACTAGTTGGTGAGTTGGTTGCAACTAGTTGCTAACTAGTTCCGGAATTAGTTACAACTAGTTGCTAACTAGTTGCTGAGTTGCTGAGTTCCCCCCCCCCCCCCCCCCCCCCCCCCGCCCNCCCGCCCCCCCGAGACCCCCATAGTTCAGGGTTAGGGTTGAACCCTAACCCCAACCCACCCCAGCCGACCCAACCTCCTAACACGTCAAGGTACATACGGCCAGCGATGAGAAGCCAAATGTGAGAGGAGTCGATTTCGTGAGGACTCACATGTTGAAATCGGATATGAAGCCACCACATGGTATGACGATGCAACGCTCTTTTGTGTTGGCCATTTCCGTGCCCCTATCGTCTAGAACATATGAACAGTCTTTTGCGATGTGCTCGTTTTCTCTTTTTTTATTGACTCCGAAGGTGCTTCGTTGGTGGATGTCTTGCTCGTGTGTTCTTAAAACCTGGTTGCAAGAACAACGCCAAATGTCATCGTGTTTCTTGTCAATTGAATGAAATGGAAAAGAAACCAAGAAAAAGGAAATGACAAAAGCCCGGCGCTCAGTACAGGTCCGAGAGGAAGAGACGAAGCCGATCATAAACCATCCATGGAAGTGCAGAGACGTCCAAGATATCCCCTGTAATCTCAGAAGTCAATGCCAGCATATCGTCTCCAATAGGGCGCTCAGCAAAGATGTTCAGGATCGACCAAAACATCTGGAATTACAGTAGTCTAATGTGCCCATCTCCATTGCCCGCGCCCAGCGGGGAGAAGTGGCAGAAAACTTTGACTACTGGTCTTGTTCTCAGACCTGACACAGGTCTTGGGCCAGCGTGCGCTTATTCCGAGCAAAAAAAAGAATTGCACTTGTGAAAAACCTGGCGTTTGACAATTTTGAAAATCGTAAAAATTCTCGACAGCCATCGTTTCAGAAGTATTGCATCCAGCAATCATCTGAAGAAAAGCAAACTAAAAGACGTCCCTACGGTCTCTGAAGGAGGAGAACCATTTCTTGTATTGATATTTTGTTTCCTGGGAAGACCTTTCTGTCTCAGGAAGCTGATATTAGGGAAGCCAAGTCAAGAATCCAAGAGTGGTGGCCTTCTAGTTGTCGGATAATTCGGGGGCACAGTGGCCCGTTTTACTTCTTCATATGCGACATGAAGGCAGCAGGTAATTTGAGGAAGCGACATGATGACTGGGGGTACTGATGACTGGCGTCAGTATTGTCTACAGTACGGTATGTCTGATGATGAGAACGGTAGTAAAATTTTCTGTCACTTCTCCCCGTTGGGTGCGGGTGATGAAGTTTGGGCACTTTTGACTACCGTGCTTTCAGAATTGGTGTGCGAACACGTTGATTGCCCTGTACATCTATTCTGATTGCTCTGCCGATCGGAATGAGTCAAAACTGGTTCCTACGGATCATGTTGACTCAAGGGTACTCTGAACATTCAGGGTGCTACGAGCGGCCATCGGCACTACTTCCTTGCAGACCTGTACTGAGCGCCGGGCGTTTTGTTATTTCATTTTTGGTTTCTGTTATGTTTCATTCAATTGACAAGTGACACAGGCCTTGTGCCAGCGTGCGCTTATTCCGAGCAAAAAAAAGCAGCAGGTAATTTGAGGAAGCCATAACCCCCGGATGAACCTGATGGACAAGATGCCGTTCCATCGAGTCTAGTGACACAGGCCGTGAGGCAGCGTGCGCTACTTCCGAGCAAAAAAAACAAGATGCCGTTCATCTGTGAAACAAAAGATGTCGGTTAGTGGTCTAGTATCTCCGGCCACCATTGCCTTTGCTTTCTTTCTTTGTGTCCTGTCACTCACAACCAATGCCTGAACAGGCATACAGTATGGTTGACTTTTCCCCTCGTACTTCCAAGCAAGATGCAGAAATGGTGGTCCTGGATCAACGTATTTGGGCTCCAGTCAACATGATGAATTCTTTCCGGTGCTTGGTATGTGAGTGTTGTTCATATGTGCTCGGTGGAAGAGAGCCACAGAGCAAATACGATAGTAATCATTGCACAAGCTCGATTGCTTACAGTCTGATGCACTGACTCTTGGACAGGCGGTTGGATCTCTCGCTGCGAGGGAGTTGGCTGATTTCCCCGCTGCGTCTGATGCGCCACAGTGTGACAAAATTCTGCACGCGGTGCTTTGCGCAGCCGGCAATTGTTTTCACATCTTAATTTGATGCTCTTTGAGCTCTACACGAAGAGTTCTATCCAGAATGCCTTCAGATTGGGATTTGGTCATTTTACCGTCAACTTTGCTGCGATCTGTCCTGATTTGATGTTTTCTGCATGATCTTGAGCAACTTGCGTTGCTCGTGATGAACCTTTTTGTTATCATCTGGACTGTGAAGAAAGAATGATGACTATCGCACAGTATTTTGGACGTTGTCGAATTTTCCTGGTGAACTTTGCTCATCATAGCTAAGGTGGTCGCTTAGCTCAATACCCACTAGTGTTGCATGAGTTCGCGCCCGCTGGATGCAGTGGCATCTGACGAGAGAAGTTTATTCTTATTTTTTGCTCGGAAGTAGCGCACGCTGGCTCACGGCCTGTGTCGCTGAGAAACAAAAAGACGAAAACAGTGAAATTGTTTTCACAATGGGAATGACGAGAGAAGTTTATTACAACTTCGTGGTTGAGATACTTGATCTTGATCACCGACGTGGTTATTTGAATTGGATACATTGATCCAGGACCACCTTTCTGCATCTTGCTTGTGGGAAATGAGATGGTCAGAAGCTAACCACATGCCTACTCAGGCATTGGTTACCTTTTCATCTTTTGGAACTACATATTGCGTGGTCTAGACGTGTGGTCTATGGCTTCGTTAATTTTTTCGCACACACTGGTCGTTTCCGCTATGAAGTGATCACAGCACAAGCGCTTGGATGCGTCAGCTCGAAAATGTGCCACGCGCGTAACCACCACCTTGCAGCAACATCAGGCCCAAATAAATGATTCGTCGAACCACGTTTGAAATGTTTAGCTTACATGTGGCACAGGCTGAGGGCAACCGCCGGTGAACTCGAAAGCGCTGTTCAACAGCGTAATACTTCCACACACGGCTGGTGGACAAAGCCATCATCGGCATCCTTGAGTGTGAAGCATGCTCCAGCGACATCCTTTTGATCGCGCCTGCTTACTGTGAATTTTGCGATGCAGGACCTTAGTTTCGGCAGTCACAACCAAAAGTGGTGCAGTTTATCAGGGGCGAGGGACGCACAGTAGGTGAAACAGAAGACATTGCGCTTTCCAAGACGCTTGGGATGAGTTTTCAGTGAGCTTCCAACGATGCAGCCTCAAAATCCAGAAAGAGTTGGTGGAGCAAGAGAGCGGAGACCTTGGGCTTGATGCCTACCCTCTTACTCCACACAAAGTAGACATTGCCGGAGCATTGCTGAAGAAGGAGGTCGGCGCACTTCTATTTCCAAGCGATGAAAAGAGCACACGTGGAATTGGAACACCCCTTGACCAAAGCATTCATTCAAGCCATACATGATCGCGTTCGCTCTTGCACGTGCGGCATGGGCCCTAGCAAATCTTGCCTTTCCTTGGGCCTTAGACTACTAGACACATTCCATGACAAGTTGAAGCCAATTCAACATGGTTCAAGGCGTCCGTTCCCAAATCACTGTAGAGCCGAGAGAAGGGCCATGTGGAGTGGTATGCACTTATCTTCCGGCTAGCAAAACAGAGCAAAGGGCGCTGGAGTACAAGAACCCGCGTTTGTGATCGGTTGCTGCAGCTGAGAGTATTATCCAGGACAACGAAGAAAGGGGGGGAGACGCTACCTCACCTTTCTTGGCGACTAAAGATGTGGCCAAGGAAACCACCAAACCAGCGATGATTGCTTGTTTCAGCAATGGCAAAAGTTGTAGGTTGGACAGATGGTCAATGCAAAACTATTGCTGGTCACCTCTATTCTTAAGTATTACGCCAGACGAGGTGGGGAACATTACAAAATACAATTGTTTTTGCAGATGGGGCACTGGCACCATCCTTAAATATCTCAGGGACATGCTCATGGAAGGATCAGAAGACTGGGATGGAAAACACAAGGACTAAGTGAAGTCCTGTATCAAACCTCTGCGCAGTTGAGAAGCTAACATCCTCTTTTGAAAAGGAAACAGTGAAAAGCATAGTTGAGAAGGCGCTCGGTGCGCACACCAGTGAAGTATTGCTTTATTTGAACGCCAAACAAATACAGCTGACTGAGTTTGATGAAGACCCTGAACTCTCGCGTAATTGCCTTCCGAAGCTTGTCCATAACAAGGAAAGCAAGAAAATCCATGCAGTGCGAGATCACTCCTGTACAGCATGCGGCTTTGAATTTCGAATCTCGCTGTCCAACATGTTGGCCCATGAAATTTCAGCAGAAGCAGTCAAGTCCGAAGCACAGGGCTGAAATCATAGGATTCAAACAGAAGAAACGAAATGCTTGCCGTCCTTTCAGTGGAGTGTGAATTGGGGGACGAGTGCTGGTGGTAAACACCACACACACACACCACGACTAATTGTGCCGTGTATCTTGGTGACAGGTATATACGAGTTTGGTGGCAGGAAGCCACACCTCATCGAGACCAAGAAGGCATCATGCGCAAATCTGCTGCGAAGGCAACTTGATTACACACACTCATGAAAAGGATGGGCGGGTGGGCAGATTTGTGTTGAAACTTGCATTTGTTTGTCGTGGAAAGGAAATGCGTTGCATCATCCAACAGCTCATGAATTTCTGGCTTTTGTGCGCGCTCCTGTGTGCCATCTGCAAACATTCATCATCGCTGACATTTGTTTTGCGCACCTCTGCTGCAGCCAAGGTTATTCTCTTCATCTCCACGTCAGAAACGTTGCTTCACGACGTGAAGTTCCATCAAATGATGTTTCACCACCCAGAGTGCCCGGCTCCGTAAAGGCGTCTGTGTGCACAAGCGTCAGTGCGTCTATAAGGGTCCGTGCGTAAAAAAATGTCTGCGTGCAAAAGTGTCTGTGTGTAAAAGCGTCTGCGTGTCAACGCTTCTGTGTGTAAAAACGGTTTGTGTGTAAAAGCGTTTGCGTGTAGAAGGGTTTCGCGTGTAAAATTGTCTGCGTGTGTAAAAGCGTTTGTGCATAAAAGGGTCTGTTTGTGAACGTTTCTGTGTGTAAAAGGGGTTTGTGTGTAAAAACGCTTGTGCGCAGAAAAATTTATTGTAAAATTATTTGTGTGTCAATGCATGTGTGCGTGAAAGGGTCTGTGTGTAATAGCGTCTGCGCGCTCAAGGGGTTTGTGTTCAAACACGTTTGTGTGTAAGAGTGTCTGTGTGCAAACGCGTCTGTTTGTAAAAAGGTGTGGCCTAAAAGCGTCTGTGTGTAAAGCTGCCTGTGTGTAAAAGTGTGCGCGCGTGTGTGTGTAAAAGCGTTTGCAAGTGGAAATGTCTTTGTGGAAACGCGTCTGTTGACGCAGGCTTTTGAAAGAGTGTTCACCAGCGTTTGTTTTTCGCGGTAGCGTGTCTGCGTAAGAGCGTCTGTGTGTAACCGTTTTTCTGGCATATTCCACATCCTAGATTCCTAGATCTCTTCTTCCTTCTCCTTTCTTTTTCTTCTTTCGTGAGTTTGTATCAAACCCGTATAGTATAATATAGTATACTATAGTATAGTATAGTATAGCATAGTATAGCATAGTATAGTATAGCATGGTATAGTATAACATAACATAGCATAGTATAGTATAGTATAGGACAGTATAGTATAAGATAATATAGTATAGGATAGTAGAATATAATATAGTATAGGATAGTATAGTATAATATAATATAATATAGTATAGTATAGTATAGTATAGTATAGTGTAGTAAAGTATAGTATAGTAAAGTATAGTATAGTATAGTATAGTATAGTAAAGTATAGTATAGTATAGTATAGCATAGTATAGTATAGTATAGTATAGTATAGTATAGTAAACTTCATAAAGCATATAGTTTCCTCCCGGTAATGCGTGTCTTCTCCTTCTTACTCTACTTCCCTATCATGACAAACGCGTTTATGCATCTCTTCATCTTTCCTTCGTCTTCACATCTTGGTATCTCGCATTTTTCATGTTTCTCAAGATGAGATGCTGCAAACATTACATCCGCACATCTTACATCTGCACTTTCACATCTGCGTATCTTCATGCCTGCGGATCTTACATCTGCATATCCTGCATCTATCGTACATATCTTCACAGCTGCATATCTTTCATCTTCACATCTTCACCCGTGCGTATCTTTCATCGGCATACCTTCACATCTGCACATCCCCACATCTGCACATCTTACATCTGATCATTTTTCTCATTTTCATCTCTCCCTTTCCTTTCTCTCTCTCCCTCTCTCTCTCTTTTCTCTTTTCTGCTAATTTCATCATGTTCTACTACATTGACCTCATACTTACATCTGATTAGCTTGCTTCTCTTCGCTCTCGGGCCATCCGTCGTCTACTGGATGATTGTTTTTGCTCAGTGATGGTTATTAATGAA
Source organism: Symbiodinium sp. clade C Y103 (assembly GCA_003297045.1). NCBI lineage: Eukaryota > Dinophyceae > Suessiales > Symbiodiniaceae > Cladocopium > Cladocopium sp. clade C. The sequence continues at coordinate 20,414 of BGPT01002697.1, read as the reverse complement.
TGCTTGAGGATTTTGATTATTTCTGAACAAATCAAAACGTTTCTCGTGCTTATCTGGAGTCAATTCTCAATGGGAGTTGGATGGTATGATTCAGGTGCGGTCGGTAAGTATTGTCGGTGCTGATGTGTTGCTGTTAAGCATTGTTTGGAGGAGACGTTTGAAAGTCTCCAGGCAAAACGGCGCCTTGCTTGAAACATTTGCTGTGCTGTAACTACCCTGCTAAGGACATATAAAGTATAAGTATGTATGAACGACGGCTTTTATTTGGTTAAATGGAAAGTAGTATTGGGGCGTACCCCGGTTTGTTGAAAACATCAGAATTAGGCTGTAAAATGAGGTAGGAACACCCCGAGAACGAGGTAGGCATCGCATATGAAGCATTTAGCTATTAAAAACAAGTGCGTCCTTGGAAAACGAGGTCAGATCCCAAAAAACGGTACAGGAGTACAGGACTGGAGAGCGAGGTAGGAACACCCCGTCAATTGCTTTATGTACCAAATAACTTCCGCGGCTCATATCATATTGTGTCATGCAATGCGATGATCCTCCTGCAAGGGGCTGCAGAGGCTTCAAGTGCAAGGAAAAATGGTTTCAAATGAGCATGCTTTGAAAAGACCTCAAATCCTTCCCACCCTACTTCGCACATGATATATATAGCTGCGTCGAACAAACCGCGAATCAGAAATTTACCGCGAATCAGCAACAAAGAATCAGGAACTAAACCCGCGAACCAGAAACCAAAACCCCGCAAACAAGAAACCAAAAATCCTCGAATCAGAAACCAAGATACAGGAATCAGGAACAAAAACCCGCGAATCAGAAACTGAGAATCAGAAACTGAGAATCAGAAACTGAAAATCAGAAACTAAAATAGATAAAACTCGAATCAGAAATTAAAACCCGCGAATCAGAAACCAAAAACCCGCGAAACATAAACCAAAAACTCTCGAAACTAAGAGGAAATTCCCACCCCATCACTTTTAAATTCGTCCTGAAAAATCAAAATTCTTATCGCCCCTGAACAAAACGTTGATAGTTGTCATGGAACAAGTAGAGGCCCGGTACTTCAACATTCTTCCGGGAGAATCAAACTTCCGACCCCCTCCCAACAAGACGTTGATAGTTGTCATGGAACAGGAGAGGCCCGTTACTTCTACATTGGGTTTTAGTTTCCGATTATAATGGGTTTGACCAGCCGCGTCATTTGCCATGCCGTTGCAGGGACGTGGGTTCCAGATTTGATGTCTGGCTTTCATGCCGAACGCCTGCAACAGAGCTGGATCTCCGAGCTGGAACAGCGAGATCGATGATGCAAAACGACTGCTGCAGCCGATGTTGTTTTTCAATGGTTTTTCCATGTTGTGGATGAGTGGACGGTGTGTTGATTCGTGTTGAGTCTTGCTTGGATCAAGAAGGATGGGGGTTGACCCAAAAGACGGGTTTGTTTACCCATATTGGAAGAACTGGGGTAGGGTGTATAATGGCCATTGTAATGAACCCTAGTATGGGATGACCATGGGCCATATACCATCTTTTGCCCATGGCACATATAGTGCGGAACCATGAACTGGTGCTTCTGATCCATTCTCATGCTGTCTGCAGCTGTTTCCCGGTTCTTCTTACAGGCATATCATATCATATCATATCATATCATATCGTATCGTATCGTATCATATCATATCATATCATATCATATCATATCATATCAAAGATTACATATGTAATATATCATGTATCATACGTCATATCATGCATGATTATGGTATTTGACCACACTCCATCAACGTGCGAATTCGTGCTCATTGAGCCGAGAAAACAACTCACTACCGATAAGAAAACTTCACAGGAGCAACACGCATCAATATGATCAAAATAGTCAATATGCAGGCACACGTGTTCGATCACTTTGATCACTCTGCGAGTGGCCTGGGTGGCTAATGGACTTCTTGCCACAGCCGCGAATGGCTAACATGGGTAAAACCACCAATGCACAGTTGGCAACAGGGCTTGCGCAGATGCTCTCAGGTGGAATGATGGTTTACCCGAACCCAGTGGAGACTGAGATTCAGAAGCGGGGCCATGAATTTATCGAGGATTCGAACAACCTGTTCGTGCTCACTAGTGCCGCAGGACGAAACCCGACCAATTTCGAAAACTCGATCTTGAAGAAGCTAAAACACGCAAAGAGCATCACCAAGATGTACTTGTATCCAGTGCCAGGCTGGGATGAGAAGGATCCTGTCTTTGACTTTACCAACTTCACCAAACTGGTCTGCAAGTATTTGCCACAGGTGACCGAACTCATGGTGCAGCACATGTTGGTGAAAAACTTTGAGCTTAGGAATTGGCAGCAGCTCCGGAAGCTCGTGCTGATCGATCCGCAGCGCCAAGACTCAAAGTGGAGCCTTGAGCTGGAAAACTTGGAGGAACTGATCATGGAGAACCACACGCCTCCGGTCAAACTTTTTGCCAGCTCCTTGGTGCACTGTCCCAAGATCCGGAGGTTTTTTGCACATAAGTATTGGGCAGATGAGCACCTTCCCAGCCTCTATTTGCCAAATTGCACCGACTTCACTTTCAGACGTGGAGACTGCTGTGAAAAATTGAGCTTGTACCTTCCCCGCGTGAAGATGCTGAACTTGGATGCCAACTACGATTTAAAAGTTCTCAAATTTCTCAAGCAAGGGCATGCAGCCCAGGCCCACTGGAACCTTCCAACCCAGGCCAAGCAGTCAACTTTTATGTTTTCGTGTGAAAATGCAAATTTAGGCCCCAAAGTCTGTCAAGAGCTGGAGAGCAGCGGCCGCCTCCTGAATGGCATTGACATGGAGGATGACATGATGTCGGATGATGAGCTGGAGGAAAGCGAGGATGTTTCAGAGGAGGACATAGAACAGGATGCAGAGGACCGAAAAAACTGGCTTGGCTGCAGGGTGCGTGTGATACATCTCAAGTCACGCAAGGATTTGATCAGGAAGGAAGGAAAGGTGACTGAAGTCTTTCCTGAGAAAGACAGACTGGGCGTTTGGTTTTTCCATGAGAACTTGGAGCTTTCCCTTCCTCGGAACAGCCTGGCACTGATCCGCCACAACCAGAAGGGGCAGCCCAGAAAGCTCCTGCCTGAGTACGACTGACTTCGAAGAATTGCGAAAAGAAGCGTTCCGCTGTGCCGCATTTGCAATTTGCATGTGCAGCAGTCAGAAGGATAGGCTTCCTTGTCGCGCTGCCCTGATTTACCAATTCTAATGGGCGCTATCATGAAGTGTCATACATGAGCATCCATCCTGCATGCAGATCACATGTCTTCAACTTGTGGGGTTCCATGCTGAACTGTTGGGGTTTGACGTGTGAAAATGGACAGTTTGAGAGTTCAATGAACATTTTCTTCCGTTTCCTCAAGCCAAAGTGAAAAGGCCGCCACAGGGCCCTAGGGTGACAAGACATGACACAGCAGTGGCTACGGAGTGAAAACAGTCCGATTCAAACACCTGATTGTGATTCAGTGCCAAGGTTCGGATTTGGCTATCAGGAACCTGTCGGCATGGTATGTTGATATTCGTCGGACAAACAAAGGCGAAAATGTCGCGGCCATTTTGCTTTGTTAGCTTCTTGTCTGACAACTGGAAGCAATGAATTTTGTTTTTTTGTTTCATATGTCTTGTTCATATTAATAGCCACCCAAAATTAAACGGAAACACGTTCCTTTTCCCATGGACACAATTTCAGGGGCAAAACAAAAACTTGAGCAGCAATGGCAGCAATGCCCTGATGGCCATCAGCCATGGCAGGCGCCGGTGGTTGTTTCATCGCCAGTCATATCATTGCATGATGCGTCGTCGGCTTCATCGCTGGTGCAGGCGCCTTCAAGAAATTGCGCCAGACTTCGCAAGTTCTGGACAGGGCACCTGCAGCACATTGAGAGACCAAGTCAACAAATTTGATGACGAAGGCATTAATCCCTTCCCCCTACTATTCAATACCTTCCAGGAAATCATGGTCTTGTATTGGATGTATTCGTTTTGGAGTCTATTCCTAGTCGTATTCAATGTGTGGGCAGTGGGGATAATGATTGGCGGGTACAAAAACCAGTCAACAGCCACTTGCGCAAACTTTTGTTGTTGCACGACAGATCAAAAGGTTCAAAAAAAACAACCAGAGGCTGACAATGCAAAGCACCCGAAAAATATTACTCCGTGAAACAGTGCCGTTTGAGTTGTTGGGAGTGATTCTCTTAAGACCAGCAATAGGCGCAGCAGTTCTGGATTTGTCCAAACATACCATGTGGAATGAATACTGAATAAAAGTCAATGCAGATAGTTCGATCAATGTGTGCAGGCTTCATGTTTGCAAAGCAATGCATGCAGCACCTCCTTTGGCAGATTAGTCTGCTCTATTTTTATTGCAGCCCTGCCATGTTGCCTTCGCTGCTATCGGCAATGCGGCACGGCTCAGCCGTCAGGAGAATGCACCAGTGTGCAAATTCAGTATCCTTTGTGTGGTCATATTATATCAGCTATGTCATGTTCACGTGAATCATGTTCATGTTTTTTTCACCATTTCACGATTCGATTTTGGCAGGCGTAGCTCGAAGAAACTTCGTTCACATTCCGGACGCTGCGTGTTGCTGCTGCTTGGAGTGAAAAACTCTGCCGTAGCCGGTGGGAGTGTTTTCAGTGTTTTTCCGTTTCATCTCATTGTGCGTTGCCGTCTTTACACACGTGCCAATGCAGATGCTGCAAGGCTCCTTGTTTTGGGACTTGCTTCCTTTGCACCAAGGAGCGCGAGTGTGTGGTTCTAGTCTTTTTCGGGGCCGACAAAATTCCCATCAAATAAATGTTCTGGATTAAATTTGGGTTGCACTGTTTCCTTGTCCCTTTCCCTCAGTTACTTGTTCCATGTAAATGTGGCGGATGCAGGAGATTCTATTCCGATGCAAAGTCAGGCCAAGGCTCGAAATTGATGATCCTGAGGTTTTCATGATATGACTCGACCCTGATATGACTTGTGTTTGAATAGCCGGAGTAGCTGTCATATTAATATGTTGCAGAAACAGATGTAAACCCAATGTAAATTTCATGTTTCATGTTTCACTATTATTGTGATATTCCTGGAAGGGTCTTTTGTCATCCTGCTGTGTTTGCGTCGCTGGTGTGGGTGCATCTCATCACTGCCAGTGTGGGCGCGGGTCGTGTCGCCTGTCGGGATTGACTGTACTGTCCCACAGTTGTAGCTGAGTCACTGTTTCTAATACCTTTGAATACTTTGAATGTTTGCAAGCTTGTGGGGCCGCTGAGAATGGGTCGTGGGGACAATTTCTGAACACAGCTTTGTGTTTATGTACAGCGTAGAAACGAGCTCGTCTATCTTTCACAAGAGTGAAGATATATAGCATGCTGTACATGAAACAACCTCACCCTTTTCCTCTCCGTTTGTATGCAAATAAGCATATACATCTGTAAGGCGGTGTATGTATATTATTGAATAGACAGACACTGTACACACACACACGTATATTATACACACTTGTATTTAAACAAAGATCTCGTGTATATTATATATATGTAGGGTCCAGGCTTGTACAATACAGTTAAAGTTAAACATGACATTTTATCATTCCGCAAAATTCCAATTTAATTACATTCCGGGGATACCCTATATACATATATATGTGTATATACATAATAATCTACACATATATATATATATATAGCTGGGGTTTATATACATATATATTATATTGATAGATCTACACATGTGCTGCATGTTGTTGTTTATTGAAGCACCCGAGGAATGATATGATTCTCGACCCGTCCCATGTTTTTTTTAGTTGTTTGGCAACCTCCAGGCTACTGGGGTGCCTTTGACACCTTTGTGCCTAGCAAAATCGATAGATTGGGATCTTCAAATTCCAAGTACCTTGGCAAAAACTGTGCCTTTGCCATCTATGTCATGTGGAACACCTTTGCTGTGGAAAATCTTGGCATATGCTGTAGCTGCAAGTGAGTGTTTTATTCCTGGCTCCATCAAACAAATTTTACAAGTCGGCTATTTGATCAAACGAGCGTGGACTATCCAAGTCTTGGTTTGCTTTCAAAAGTTGGCATAATCAAAGGACCGCGACAAGAGTTTCTTTTGGCAGATTGGGAGGGACGTCTCCTGCAATGAAGAGCAATGTGATCCGTTTTGGGCGGTCTGTGTATGAAAGTATGTGAAACACCACGAAAAATAAGACTTCTCAGACTCCTCTTACTTTTTTTGTCACATCTTGTGCAACATCAGGCCGAACTTACGAGGCCGAGCAACAGCTGGAGACCAGGACAGGATTTGGCTGTGCTCGCCAATGCGTGAAGCGCAGCGTCCCCTTTGAAACCAGGAAAATACCGCCGTCTTGGACAGACCAGTTGTGAACGGCAACTTGGTGTAGCACTGGGGAGTGGAAGAGATTTGCTTGTTCTGAATCTTTGTAACCCATACACAATTCTGGCGGATTCATGTTAAGTGTGCAAGGGAAACAAACAGGAAACATATCTAGACACTATATGTATACATAATATTCATATGTATACATTACACATATACACAGACAGACAGACGGATGGACGGACAGACAGACAGAAAGACAGACAGACAGACAGAAAGACAGACAGACAGACAGAAAGACAGACAGACAGACAGGCAGGCAGGCAGACACACACACACACACCCTATATCTATATCTAGATGTATCTATCTGTCTATCTATCCATCTCTATCTCTATCTCTATCTCTATCTCTATATCTCTATCTCTATCTCTATCTACCTATCTATACATATACATGCACATGTACACACACGCCCATACACACTATATGTGCTTAATTCATGCGCATGTAGTGTGTGTATGTATATCATCAGAATACATTCCTGCCAACAGGGCCGGAAACAACTGATAGTTGTTGAAAAAGTGCAATCTCTTCTACAACTAAGTGCAGTGCACAGCGGCCTGTTGCCAAGGACGCAGAACCCAGCCCACTGGAAACGATGGCCCAGAAAAGATGCCACGCATTGAGCGGGAGGCCCTCATGAGCCAATGAGTCGATGAGTCAAACATTTTACAAATCACGTACATTTCATGTACAAAGAATTGGACTCGATTCCAATCATGATAATGTTGGTAAAACAATAATAAACCATCCCAAAATCACCATAAATAGGTGGTATAAACCATCAAAATATAGGTGGTTTATAATTGTTTTACCCACATTACTTTCTTCTCGTCGCTCGTGATACTTTCCGCGTGCCAGGTATCGAGAGCCCTGGAATTGGAAGAACAGGACATACTGCGGCCAGTGTGGCGAAGCAGCACTTTGCAGTGTATACCATACAGACACACTGTAGACTATACAGCATTGTGCAATTATTAAGACAAAATTCATCTCTCTCTCTCTCTCTCTTCTTACCAAGTACCACGGAGCAGTTTTGAAGCGCCGAGAGTTGACATAATCAGACATGTCTCATCATGTTTTTTACGATATCACGATATCATAGGTTTTGGTTCTTGATTCTGTTTCAGAATCCCGCAAGTTACTGAACAAATCTGAGCATTTGCGAATCTTTGCCCGATGTTCTAAGATGTCCAAGGCCGGAGCAACTTGAAGCCTCTTCCAGTCAGAGCTTTGGATCTGTAGCTGCTGCTGTCTGTGCAGCGCTTCTTGTTGGTCTAGCAGCGGGCTTTGCCCTACGTCCTGAGAAAATCGGTTCCAGTAGCCCTTCGGAACCTCAAGCAGTACCTGTTCAGGCCATGGTGACCCCAACAACATGGCTTCAACATGAGAAATGGCAGTGTGATGCAATGTGGACTTATTTTATCTTTTTGTGTTGACAAGGGCTACATGTTGCAGAAACACACACACACACACACTATGAAGCTGTATGTTGAGACGATGAAATCTCAATTTGGGACATAGTCACGGAAAATGTCATCAGCTACCTGACTTTTCCTTGCTTCGGCACATTTTCGGAGTGACTTTTTACATACTGTGGATACGATTCCAGTTCTGCAGTTCAAGCCTGTTCGCAACCATGATCAGATGTAGCTTTAGACAAATAAGAAATACTAGGAAGGTCAGATTCCACATGATTGGCATTTCTATATTCAGTATAAACACGCATGATTCAGACTTGATTCACGCAGCATTCGACACCATCCTGATCTTAAGCGACCAATTGCGACCGCTTGCGACGGCAGGCCCAGGGACCTGACTCAGACAGCCCGCAGCCTTCACCAGGTGTGGTCTTGGAGAAGGCAGGAAACAGTATACCGTTTTCCGAACGGCGATGCCTCAAGATGTCTCAAGGAAAAGATTTGGAGGCATGCAGCTGTGCAATGCAGCAATGCAGCTGTGCAATGCAGCTTGATGACTTGTACTGCCGAAGGCTACTGGAAAGATCCAAAGTGTGGCTGGCGGAATGAGAGACGTTGCTACCAAGGCCTTCGTTGAAATGGAGGGCAGTCTCCGCTAATTTGTGAACATGCCTCCCCTTGTGAAAGGTGGACAAGGCCGTTGCAAGATTGAAGGAGGTTGGGGACGTTTGAAGTCCATGTTGATTATGATCTGCTGTGTCTGCGCACCTTTCTGAGGTACGTAGAGTGTGGAAAACGAGTGAACATTTTCATGCAAAACAATGTACTGTGAAACAAATGTGATGATGATCAAGACGGGTTGCTTCTTTCCCGGCTGCATTCTGCCAGGCAGAATCCAAAGAAGATCAACTTCTCCGATATGATGACAAATTGGTGCCCCGTTGTCGTAATTGGATTTTCTTGAATGACACGACAAAAGGATTGCTGGGATATTCTCTGAAGTGGAACTCTTTGGTTGGCAAGGATAGCTCCAATGTCACCTAAATGTGTTTGCATCCGAAACGCTGCACTAGGCTTCACTCTGACAGATTCTGAGGCCAAGATGTACACTGGTCTCATGGAATCAGCTCGAGACGCAGGTGCGAAACTGCAAGATGTCGTCAGCAGCATCGCCTCTCGGCTTTCAGCTCCTGATCCTGTTTCGAAGGCTTCATAGTCTGATAAGTTCTGATAATGATATGAAGTATATAACTTACAATATAACTAATGTAATTTTGATATAGTTGTGATAGAAAGCATAGGTATATGATAAATATATGTGTGCATTATTCATTGCCAATTGCTTTCCTTATTGCACGACATTTTGATACGTTGCTCATTTGTCTCACTTTGGCCGTTTGGTGTTTAGCCGAGGCACCGGCACCACCAACAGAGAAGGGCCCTGCAAGTCGGGTGTCAGCATCGGTGGTCAAGAAGATTCGAGACATAGGCACCCTCAGTGGTGCCAGACGTGGGACTGACAGATGTGCATCAATCAATCAAAAAACATTTCATATTGATATTTCTCGAAAATATAACGTTTATCTTACGTTGAAACATCGCATTTCCCCGAACGGTTCATAGGCGGGGATTCATCCTGCTGCCAGATGACATGGTTTCCAATCCAATTGATGTATAGACGACTCGTAGTTTTACTGTATATAGTTTTTAATAATTCCTAACAATTTCCACACTACCTCAATCAAGTGTACACTGGACGCCGGTAGTTGTTTGGCCATGAATTGTTTCAGCGATGATTCTTTCCCATTTGTTTTGGAATGCACCATGGTGATGGTCAAGAAATCCTTGCATTTGTCTCGCAGTCTGGGCTGCCTGTCTTGCCCATGTGCCACATTATGCTTCGAAAATCCCTGAATCTCTGCGTCTCACTCCGTTTGCTGCAGCAGCCTCTAAGTTCCTTCTTCAAACATATTCATACTACCTGTCATCATTTGTCCTGAGCTAGGCTACTGCTGAATCCACTTATTCAAACATAAGGTCTCTTCCTTTCCTTTTGTCTTGGATCATGGCTATTGTCTGGGATGACTAAAGGAGCGTTGACAAAAGGGTATATAAGGGAGCGAGGATCTAAGGGAGCTTAAAGTAACTTTTTGATGTGTAGGTTGAACTACAGTCCATCGCTGAAATTCTTCGGTTCTAAGTGCGTGAGACCCAATTCAAACTTTTTGATATGCGAATGTTACGCTTATATAGCATAGACATGCAGAATGTGAGGATACGCGCTGTTTGACTTCACCTAGGAACTACCTGGAGCTCCAGCATATAAGACACCCAAGCCAAGCGAAGCAGTTGAACGCGGTTGAACAATCATCTTTTTTGAGTGGCAGTTGCAAGGTGACATGCTGGACGAAGCTCAAGCAGATGTCTACAAGGAGGAGTGGCTCACTTTGAAGGTTGCTTGGATTTGTTGCAAAGTAATCGGAAAATAATCTATTGAAAAATAACATCGTGTGAAGAAACATTCCACACAAAGAGACATTTTGATACGTTTTGATGTGTTTTGGCTCTTCCGCAATTGACAATTTGGTTTGTGACTCTTGTGACTCTTCCAGGGAATCATTGAATGTCTTGGACTTAACTTTCCTGCAGTGTTGAGGTATACCCTTCAGTTTTTCGAGCGTTCTTGCCGCTCATGAAGCTTGTTTGCATTTGTTTGCATTTGCAAACCTTTGGATTTGATGCTGCTCGCTCTAGACAACACTGCATGCCATATTTACCGCAAGGGAGTACTATGAGAAGGAAGCATTCAGTGATGGCGTTGGCGACAAGTTTGTGAATGCGCCACAGTTGCAATCAGAGCACGTGCTCGTGCCTCTTGAGTCTTTCGAGTATGAGACATTCTGTTGTGATTTGTTGCGCATTTTGTCAAATCTTATGATTTCCTGAAAATTTGAAGGGCTTTGGGCAGCTTTTAAAACCTGAGGCAGCTACACGGGACAGCCTTTCTTTCTACCGCATGCAGATGTCAGTCAGTATAGATCGCCTTGCAAAGGCTTGTGCCAATTGCCAATGATGTCATGATTTTGGATGTGGTGAGAGATATATCAGTTCTCTGCTCACCTCAAGCCTTGCGAATCTTTGAAATGATTTTGCCATATTTTGGCAAGATGCTTTTTAAGATACAGCTGTCAGGCAATTGAGAATCAGAAGGTGCGTGAAGTGGAAGAGGCACTCTTCAAATCGCGCGTTTGTGTCAAGACTGCTCTCAAGTGACCTCAAACTCTCACTGGTCCCTTCTGAAAGGAAGGACTCATGCTTTGCTTGTACAAATGTGACTGCCCATACTTTCGGTGCTCGCTGTATCTACGTCTCTGAATCTTCATGATTGCATTAATGTGTGAGCTTCTACCTTCAAGTTTCAAGTTAAAGACGCAGCCATATTTTTGGAGGCCTTCGCAAAGACTTCGTTGTCGTATGACCGATTTTTGAAAGCTGGTGATTTGTATCAAGGCCAGGGTTCTTGCTTGAGTCAGTTGCTCCCACACTTAGGTTTATGTGTTTGCTGCAAACAGTTTGATCATGTTGCGAGTCTCAACGGCTCTCTTCAACCTCCATGCTCGCAATTCACTTGTAGGCTATGACCCTGTGACTTCTACAACAGTCTTCTTCAAGAACATTAGCGATGACCAACTGCGATATACTCCTCTTGCACTGCAGCAGCCACAGATTCGGGATGAGGCATGGCGGGGCAGGACGTCTATTGATGCATTGAAAAGCAAACAGTTTGGGCTGAGTAAACTGTTGGATCCAATATTATATTTTGCAGTAGTCTTTGGCAGTGTTTGAAACACATTCTCTTCATGTCGGATGAGTTCTGTACCAGTTCTCTTCAGTTCCAGTAGAACTGCCACGAGAGGTCTTGGTTCTGCAAGGCCCGGACAAGGGCAAGGCGCGAGATGGCGCAAGTCAAGAGTGAGCTGATTTGTCAGCTCACCGTTGCTTCAGTGGTCAGGAAACGTTGGAGCATGTTGACAGCATGTTGGAGCTGTTTCCGATGTCAACCAGGTTGGTCGCATCATTTGGCTCGGGCGTGAGAATGGTGATGACCTTGACAGCAAGGCCTTGAAGAAAGAGTATGAAAACTTCTGTGTGTCTAGTGTTGAGCCAAATTCTATCAAATTCTACTTCACACCTGCAAAGCATTTAGGGCGTTTGACTCTTGTCACTTTGGCTCGATCCTGAAAAGTCTTTCCACCAGGTGCTTTCCGCAGTCGTTAAGTTGGAGCCCAATCCAGTGGCTTGGCGATCAGCTGGTACTGCATAGGAATCAGACAGAGTCAAAATTCTGCAACCATAAGGTTCTGGGAAGCTCCAAGAGTGGCGGCGTGACCCAGCTGCATTTGGTGGTGGTCTTCCCCTTTACTTTCCTATTGATTTTGAGCTGAACATGTGCCACATGGCATGGACACAATCTTGGAACAAGGTACGAGAGGTGAAAGCATATCCATACAACTGGCTGGTAATGACCCGTGGGAGCAATGAGAGCTACATCCAAGACTTGGTTTTGGCAACGCTGGCAACTTGAAGAAAATTGGGCGGTGAGTGAGTCACCCTGTTGTCTTTCATGGAGCCTTGGCCATCGCTGGCAAGGTACTCCAATGCGTCTGGCACATTTCAATTCAGCCTACTAAGGCAGCCATTGTCTCCTGCACTGTTACGTACCCGTTGGAGACAGTGAAGGCAGGGCACCCAGATATGAAAATGTGCTGCCTGCTGTTGCAAGACTACATTTGCCAAGCTACAAAAAGGCCCGCGTGCAGTCAAATCTGCCGCTGATTCCTCCGGAAGGTCCCCAAGTCACTTGGTCAAGATTTCAATTGGTGGCTAAGTGCAAGACACTCCAAACAGTTTCTGATGAATTTGAAGGATGCGTTTACTATCGCATACAGTAGAGCGTAAGTTGTAGACGGCATAGCAAGTCTAGACGTGAGCATTCGACAATGTAATGCTGTCCTAAATCTGTGGCGCAAAATCACTGGAATAGACGGAAGCACCTTCTCTACAATAGGGAGCTAGGCAGTAGTTCGTTTTTTTGGGAGTATACAAATGTTTCAGTCAGAAAAAGGTTTGTTTTTTCTGCCGAAAACACACGTTTGGACAGCAGCAAAAGGGTTTGTTTAGAAGAGTGAAACTAGGGTTTCGTTCTGCGCAAGTTTCAGCACAACAGCTTTGCAGACTGGAAACAAATGTTTTCTCACCAAGACTTACGTTTTTGATCGTTTCTGGGCCTATATAAAGGTATAAGTTTCCAGCCCAGAAACAAACACTTTCAGGGAAATCTTTGTTTGAAACCCCGAAACTCAAGACAAACTCAGAAGCGGTCAGTTTGGACACCTCCAAGACAAGTAGTTTTGAAGGCAGGTTGTTTGTTGTTTGGCCGGAAAATGTTACAAACTCCTGGGTTCGGAGTTTGTCTTTCCGCCGCCAAAAAATAAGCTTTACAGATTTTTTGAGAACCCTTTCTTTCAGCCTGAAGAACAAATAGGCGTCCAGTACAAAGACAAAACAAGCCGGCTCCTACGTCGTGTAAAACTATTGTCTAAAAACCATTGCTTCTGGAAAAAACTATTGTTTCAAAACACTTTTGTTAGTTTGCAAACTCATCTTGTTTGCAGATGTTGACTCGACGTTGACCGACAGCAGCACCGATGGTATCAGCAGGGGAACTGTTCATTCCTATTCCTGGAGTCCATGTGGACTTGACTTGCCAGGATCCCTTAGCCAGCACACATAGCTTGCAGTATTATCTAGCTGTTTGCAAATTTGTATCATATAATAGATGCTATGACTTCTATGAATGCTTCTGATACCATTGTGCTTTCCTCAGATGGCTCAGCATCAGTGTTGGTTATAGTCATACATCGTATTACGGTAGTATATTACAATCTGTACACAGTTATGATCATTGGGCTGTGAGATGGGCACACTTTGCAGGATTTTGAAATGAACATCTTCGGCTCGATAGGGTCACTGCAACCGCACTCCGCGCTGACTTTTAGAAACAGTGACTTTTTCAAAGGCAGATTTGGGGAAGCAGTGACTTGTGGCAGACATTTGCTTCCGGCAATTCAAGGCCCTTTTCAGAGGTGTTGAGCTCAATGTCTTGCGAGAGGCCTGAGAGATCTTGTGAACATCTGTGAAATGGCGCAGACTTATCGGCATACTATCTACAGATTCTACAATAGTATGTGCTGGTTGTCTTGATCTTGAGCCGCCTCCCTTCAGGCACCCAATGCGGGATTCCTCATGGCTGGCTTCAACTACTTCACCAGATTTGCCGTGGTCAGCTGAGGGAACGGTCTGAAGCGGAGATGCCCTGCAGTGTTGTCTCTTGCTCCATCTCTCCCTCTCTTTCGCATATGCAAAGGTGGGCTTGCCCTTCGTCAATGGGAACGACCCGAACCTGAAGTTTTTATTGATGATTCCTTCAGGCTTGGTTGGCCATGTCAGGGCTCAATCACACTGTTTCCAGTTGGCGAATCCCCCAAGGAGGCAATCCGGTGCTCCATTTGCGATTCATTCCCGTTGCAACAGGGGTTGTGGCAATGCTGACGGGAGCCTTCGTGAAGGCACCTGTGATTGACATCAGCAAGCAGGTGGGCATCCAGCGCACCGGCACCAACTGTTCTTTCCAATTTCAATGGAAGTCATTCACATCAGTTCATGTCGCTTGGGCAGGTTCAAGCTGGAGTAGCACAGAATGCCGGGGAGGCCATTCAGAAACTTGGGAGCAGCTGCGGCTGGTGATGTTTTGGTGTCATATCCGGTGCTCGAACAGCTCGAACCTGTCCTTGGCAAGCTTGAACTTGGCTTGAACGGCATTCAAGGAACGTGTACCTCAAACCGTCCCCTTCGCAGGCAAGGCTTCATCAAGAAATCAGAATCTGGAGAGCAAACTTGCTTCTTCTCAACTTCTTTACAGTGAAGTGAAAGAAACTGCGTGAAACCAAATAGAGTCTGTGTCCCGGGGGAAATCTAGATATCAAATCCATTCTATGGTGCTGCAGACATGTTCCCTAAAGACTGTGATACTGACGGCAATTGCAGCAGCAAAAGGCGAAACACTGATTTACGGATTTGCAACAAAAGGCTGAGGATAAGCGCTCGCAAAGCTGTGTTTGGGAAACTTCAAGCAGATGTGGAGGTCTCCAAGCGCTTGGCACGTACTCTTATGCTCACTGGGATTCGAGGAGTGCCGGCCTGACAGATTGTGGTTGCCACAGCTTAGACAGATCTGAAAGTCTGTGTAGATCATTCTAAACTTCAAGTGCTTAACCTTGAGAACATCTGAGAACATCTGAACATCTGAGAACATCTGAGAAAATCAGGTGCCATTTGGAGCGTTTCAATGCTTCATCTACGAGGTGCTGAAGGCGACGCCAAGTTTCGAGTATGATGCTTCTCAGTGCTTTGCGCAGTGTTTCGAGTCTGTGTAGCGATTGAAATGGTCCAGGATCAGACACCACCGCTGCTGGAAAGCCTTGGAGTCTTTTGTCAGCATTCCATGCCGGTCCATGCCACACTCTTGGGGTATGGTCATGGCATTGTTGCTATTTGTTGCTTGCATTTTCTCTCTGATTTGGTGGTAACATCAGCTTTTGGCAAATTTTGGTACCTCCCAAGGTACCTATTTGGGCGGAGCCATTCCTTTGGGGCGGCATTGCAGGGTTTTGCACCGGATACTTGACCAATCCTCCGGACTGGCTCCAAGTCATGCGCAAGTCACATGAGCTGTAATATAGTTATATATATATATATAAAACTTTATTCAAATTTCGCTATATTCTGCCTACTTTCAAAAAATCGCAAGTGCATGTGCACACATGAAGCTTTCTGCTGATATTTTGATTGAGCAGGACGTGGTTATGCAGCGTTTGGCGCTAGAGTCGGATGACGACGAGGAGCAAAATTTCATGGATTCTGAAGTTTGTTTCTTGAAGCCAAGGAAGTGCAAACTTTTGAGCTTTGTTCCTTGACATTTGATGTTCCTGCCAGGATGACAAGCCTTTCAGCATTGGAGAAACCTGGGAGCAGATCGTTCGCGCCACCCAAAAGGCCAGCTCTCTGGGCTGTGGCATGGTGTGGGAGAACGGGTCAAGCATTTTGATGTTGCAATGGTGCATTTTGATGTTTGAATATTTGAGTGTGATTGGAGCTGGCTTCAACTCTTTCTTATTCCTGGCACCTTTGTGCAAATCCACCAATCACAGGTTTACGAGGAAGACGGCCCTGCAGGCTTCGCAAAAGGTGGACTTGAGATGCTTGTTATTCAAATTTAGAATCAGACGCTTCTTGGAAGAAAACCACAGACACACACCAATGCTGCGTTGAAAGTCTGCCAGAAAGTTTGGAGATGCAAAGCCTCCAGTCCTGAAAGCTCAGGAATGCCATCTATTTCCTTCCAGAGGCCATGGTCTGGTTCGGAGTCTACGAAGCCCTGAAAGGGGTTGCCAACAGTGCCTGGGACTGTCCGGAGCTGCGAATTTATCAGCTGCTGATTCCGTCCGCCACGACTCAAATTCCAACTGCTTTGCTTTCGATTTGACATTTGTGACAGCTTGCGACACAGACTTCCATCTTGTCTCACTTGTGGAGGTGTTGCACAGGCTATCTGAGCCAGACTGCCACGCTGTTTGCGCTGTGGCTTGCATCGCGTGGTAGCCCTGCATTTGACGCAGTCTTGCACAGTTGAAGAGTGAGAGTGCTGCAGAAGACCACGTCGCATCAAACTTCCTACCGGCAGAGCCGAGAGCCTGGGATAGCCCTTGAAGTAGACAAGAGTCTGCACAAGACATGCGACGTGGAAGGCTGCACTAGTAGTAATAGCTATGTCTGAATTGTATTTCCGGTGCAGCACCGGTCCCCGCCTATTTTAAGGGATTTTTCTCACTGCAATTGAGAGCACGGCTCAATTGCTTATGCACAGTCGCTGTCCGATCGGGCTTGTGTATGGTTTGTTTGAATATATACATCGCACTTGTTTGGAATTCATGGCCATCAACATGCTTCAGCCATTCGAAGTCGCTCTTCATTCATTTCATTCACGATGAACGTATATTACATCGAATTTCTCCTGTGAATTCGCAGATTGTCAACTAGCACAAGATGCAGCCTGCCTGAGTCACCCTAGCACCTCGAAAGCCAGTTCATTGCTTACAGATGTTGTGAAATCTCAAGAGAGGGAGCAGAAGACGAAGGCATAATTGGCTGTTTGTATATATGTACAAAGCATGGTGAATAGCCATGGCCAACTATGATTTAAGCCTAAACCTCCTGGAAGGGATGAAACATTCTGAAACTGCTCCAGCGTTTTTTTGCATTCCAAGGGATGGGCCCGGGCTGTTTGGGCTTCATTTGCTTCATCTTTGGGGAGGAAATTCAGATGCAGGGTGCTGCAAGGTCATCACTGCCGGAGTTTCTTTTCATTGCCACAGCTTTGAACAGCTTTACAAAGCATCACGTTTCGGACAGCTGCTCCACGAAGGTCAGAGAGCAGGCTTCACGAGTATCGCCGGCCGCCACAGGCAATGTGGCGGTTTCAATTTTCGTGTTGCGCCACGTCGTGAGTATCGCATTGCTTTATTTGTACAGCGAGATTTTCAGCTTGAGTGGGGGACAGAAGGGCACCTACAAATTCATTTGGCCGTAAAATTTTAGCCTCCAAAGGAGGTAGCTCTTTCTCTCCACAGAAATGTCTGAGCTGGGAAAGCTGGACATTGTAGATATCCACATACCCTCGCAAGCTTTGGAGTGGATATAAAAAGGACCTGAAGTGCTTTCTCATTTGCTGCTGAATGAAACCAGAGACCTTTAAAAGAAAATAAAACATTCTAAAGGGGTCCTCCTGCATTTTGCTGCTGGCACCGAAAGGAGCTGTCAGAAGATGAGGATGAGTGTCCGGGGCTTTGCTGTTTTGCCCAAGGGAGATGTTCGATGAAGGGAGGCAGGAAGAGAGACTAGAGGGCATCGAAAGGAAGGAGCAGCGAAAGGCTGATGGCAACAATTCATACAGGCTTAATCTGCGCTGGTAGACCCTGCATGACTCTACCTCGTACCACATTTGTCCCTATTTGTTGTCCAGATATAATTCCAGAAATACCAATAGAAGTCCAACCAATGAGACGGGTACTTGAATGTAGATGCATGCGTGCCTGGAGCTACGAACACGTATTCTTGTTCCCGAAGAGCTCCGAGTGAAACAGATTCTTATTTGCCGTATAAAGAAAGATGGAGGCCGGTCTCGTGTTTCTTTTTTCCAGCATGGCTTCCGTATGTTTGGTCGCTGGAATTTTACCATGAGTGCCGTCTTATCTTCCATGTCGAGGATCGAGGCTGTTAAGTGCCGTTTGCTGTTGGTGCAATTACAAAAGGTGGCAAAAACATGCAAAAACTAGCTGATGAAGTTTCTCTTTTAAGCAATGCAAGTGCAAACTGTGTGAGCGCTTCACTGTTAGCCTTCCACAAAGGTTCCACATAGCATGGACCCAGGGTCATCGCAATTATTATCATGATGAGGTCACCATCATTGTCATAATATTATCCGCATTCTTTTTTTTCCTCTTCGCCCTATATTAGGCGCCAATAGCGTCATCTATATTTTGTAGACGTGTTTAGGATGTGTGTAATGTTGCATTTCACACTATACAACAATAGCTCGACCTCATGCGCCGGGTCGGAACGATTTTTTGTTGCCGACATATGCCGACATCAAGTGTTAATTTGTTTTTGTTTTTGTTTTTGTCTTGTCGTTGTCGTTGTCGTCATCGGCGTCGTCATCGTCATCATGATCATGACCACCACCACCACCACCACCACCAGCAGTACCAGCAGCCATGACCATGACCATCACCATCATTATGATCTCAACTCAAACTCATGATCTGCCAGCTTTCGCCCATTTTCGTCCCCTCCCATGACTTCAAGGTGCTTCCTAGATATGAGTCATTGGAGATGGTATCTTTGGTTTGAAGACTGGAATATGTTTTGAGAGATACAGTAGCAGTCAGTAGCAAACAGAGGATTCAACCTTTGCAGAATCTCTTAGTCTTACACTCACAGATGCTGACAGCCTTGGTGCAAATGCAGGCACAAGTGGGCGTGATCAAAGGAGTCGCGCGGAGGCAACCTGGGTTTCAAAGCGGAAGTAGGAGCTGACATACATATGTATGTTACATACAGAACATCTATCTATCCAATTCTATTCATATATTGATCTATCCATTTTTTGAATGATTTTTGCACGGCTGGTGTTGACCTTGCACTCTCTTCATTCATCTTCTGTTGAGACTGTCCTGTCTGTTCCCTGAACCCCGACTTTGCCAGGCAACAACCTCACGGGACAGAGCAAAAGAAGTACCTGGAATATTTGCCCCAGAAGTGCAACCCTTACTTTCAGCATGGCTACACAGGCTACCAAAACAGTCGACAACTTGTGTGATGTTGGTCATAGACAGCCATCCATTCTGAAACTGTGTGAAAATGGACCTAGAAAAATGGAGTGCATCTAAACACCATGAGCAGTCCTTCATCTTCTGATTGATCATGTAAGAATGATTAAAGCACAATGTGCTTGTCGTTGGCATTTCAATGCAAGCAACTTCCCAAGAATTTTCTGAAAATATCTTCACTCGGGGTACAGTCCAATGAGCAAATGCAATTCATTGCAAGTCCGCAATTATCAGTGTAGAGCTACAGATGCGCTGACAGGTGCAACAACCAAATTCAAGGCTCTCGCGAGCAAAACGCGCACGTCAGGCCGAGAAGGAGGAGAATTGCTACAGCTTGACGAGATAAAATGTGGCTGGTAATGACAATTTAATGGATCAACTGAACCGTTCTTTTCCATACTTTGCTGGCTTCGCGACTTCGCGTGTCACTGCTACTGCCTCAATACTGAGCAAAGCAATCTGCCGGAGGAGATGCAGCAAGCTGCCAAGTCTGCAATGTCCAAAGCAGCAGAGGCAAAAGACTTTCAAAAGACCTGGTCATGTCCTGGCTTTGGCTTTTCGCAACCACTTTGTCGGTCTTCTTCCCCATGGCATTTTTTCTATGAAGGCGTTTCCAAGTTCAAAGTGAGAGGAGTCCAGGACAATTTCTGCGCTAAGAGCCACACAATCTTATGTGTGTTTTCCAGCTTTCGTTGCAGGCAAGCTTTCAAAGGCTATTGGATGTTGAGGAAGGCGATTACATTACTGCAGAGGCACCGGCACATGTTTTTATTGTTGCAGCACCAGGATCTCCAATCCTCTCAAAGCCATGCTATGCGATGAGTTTATACGGCAAAGGGCTGCTGCTGCAAATGAGGCTCTCCGCAAAGCGTTAGTGCGCTTCAGGATACCTGCAGAGGCCACAGCCACTGTCAAGACTCAAGACAGTGATAGGGAGAAGGAGAACCACGCAGAAGTGAAAAGGAACTAGACGACGGATGGCCCGAGAGCGAAGAGAGGCATAGTGAAAGATGTAAGTCAGAAGATGATATAGCATGAAACATAGAGACAAAAATATATGAAG
>BGPT01002696.1:62384-74552 GCA_003297045.1 Symbiodinium sp. clade C Y103 | reverse complement strand
GAGCAAAAATAAGCACTGACGGAGAGAACATTAATTCCAAACGAGTCTAATCGATAAACAATCCCTAAGGGAGGGTCTGATACCGTAGGTACTATTTAAAACCTGTTAAAAAGGGTCTCCGAAATGTCATTGGTGTCTGATATCCCCCAACATCCCGCAGTATTAACATAAATAAAGATGGGAGCAAAGGAACAGAAGAACACACATTCCAGGAAAGGGCATTCTTGGGCCTTTATTTATTTATCTATCTAAATCTTCATTAAATACTTATAATTAATTATAATTACTATTTTAAATTGTAAATATTTTATTGATTATTTATGATCATTCATGATCAATTCAAAGCCAATGGCCGGCAAAATCAAGATCGGATCACTATAATAATTATTATAAATAAATTTAAGACTCATAAGTCATAGAAAGAAAATAAGTGCCATCTTAGCTTAGACCAAATAACATAAATTATTAGAATTGTAAACTATCAAATTTCAAATAGTGTTCAAATGATGCATCACAAACCATGAATGCAAACACTCAAGAATCTGGTACCTGCCTTGGCTCCCCACAAGCTAACAATTTGTTCATGCCAAGGCTCTCATGGCCTGTATCAGCCACTCATCGATATTTATTGAAACTATCTTAAGTTAAGTAAGATACAGTCACAATGATATTTGCTGTCATGACTTGAATCAAATTGAAACCTGAATCAAGCCTGCAACCAAGCCACAGAAGTCTATTCAGACGGAGACCGCAATACTGGGGATATTGCTGCAAGGCTGTGAGCACAAGCAATACGGCCCTTTTCGATACCTGCCAGTCCCGGAGGATCTCACGCCTTGGATCCAGATATGAATCAAGATTAAACCGATCAGAAACTATGTTACAATTATCATTATTAATTATTTATTATATCAATTGTCAATAGTTGAATAAACTAACAAGTCCAAGTCATGTATTTATAATATAATGAAATATATTAAAGGTCCAGTGCTTGGCTGAACAAACAAACTTGTGAAAGGAAAGATTAATTTCAAGCCCTCACTCACAGAAACCAAGCCACCAGACGGGGTCCAGGTCGCGCACATATTCCGGACGAGTCATATGGAAGACCGGCGCATCGTCATCTTTGTCTGGCGGTGGCCACCATTCTTCATCGTCATCGGGCCAATCATCTCGCCTTGGCCACCCCCATTCTTCATCTTCTCGTCGGGGTACATCAGACTCATCAGGCACCCAATCAGGCCACCCAGACTGGGCGGAAGATTCCCAATCAATACGCCTGTCAGAAGATGGCCACTGCTCAGCATGGGTGGCGTCTGACGGCCTCTCGAACTGCCACTGCCTCTCGTCAGAAGGCGGCCACTCCCGCCAGCCAGAAGACGGCCTCTCAGGCTGCCGCTGCCACCCATCATCAGAAGGCGGCGGCCACTCCCGCCAGCCAGAAGACTGCTGCTCACACTGCCACTGCCACCCATCATCAGAAGGCGGCGGCCACTCCCGCCAGCCAGAAGACCACTGCTGCTCAGGCGGCCAGTGCCACTCCCGCCAGCCAGAAGACGGCTGCTCAGGCGGCCTGTCAGGAGACGGCCGCGGCCGCTCAGAGGGCGCAGCAGACGGCCACTCCTGGCACCCAGAAGATCGCCATGCTGCATGGCATGCAGAAGACGACCACGACTGCTCAGTCGATTCAGATGCTGCTTCTNTGGCACCCAGAAGATCGCCATGCTGCATGGCATGCAGAAGACGACCACGACTGCTCAGTCGATTCAGATGCTGCTTCTGATACAGCAGACCTCCATGAAGACTGCCATTCTGGCCACCTTGCTGCTGCTGATTCTGAGGGAACAGCAGACTGCGATTCTGGCCACCTTGCTGCGGGAACAGCAGACTGCGATTCTGGCCACCTTGCTGATGCTGATTCTGAGGGAACGGCAGACTGCGATTCTGTCCACCATGAAGACTGCGATGGTACAGCAAACCCAGCAGACGGCATCGATGCAGCACGTGATGCAGCAGCAGGCGGCCATCCTGTGGTTTGGCCTTCGGGCATGGTGGGGAGCCTCCGTGGCGTGGTGGAACGTGCCGTGGTAGTGGTCGAACGGAGGCTGTTTCTTGTTGGGGCCGGGCCTCTCGAAGTCCTCCTCCATGCCCCTCTCTTTGGTGCCGCAGATCTGTCCACTGGCGCTGCTGCAGAACTACTACGACTTCCTGGTCCCGTAGCCCTCCTCTTCGATGGCGGTGCCGCTGATGCCGATGCAGGTTGCCAGTCTCGCGATACATCAGACTCATCAGCCTCATCCATACCTGCCCGAGACCAAACTGGATGCGACTTGTCCTGGGTCAATTGCAAATCTCACTCATGATGACTCTTTCAACATTTCAACAGGAAAAGAGGTTTCTGAAAGTGTGACTGGTATTAAATTTAAAACTTAAGTTCGAAAGGAAGTTGAATTAAAAAAGCAAGAATTTAGTAATAATCTAATAATAATAACAAAGCAATGTCAAAGGAACGTGTCGCTAAATTATACCTTGCCAAAAGTCCTTGGCTGGGCCCTGAAGTTTGTCACACCAGACAAAACCTTCAGAATCCAAGAAAGATTCCTCTGCAGGTGGGGTGGATGAATCGATCACTGCACGATGTGCTTGCCCTTGGAGACGTGTCAGGGCGGCATGTTTCCTGGCCGGGACAGAGATATGAATCATTCATAACATTTAGCAGTTCGCATTTGATTCGACAATTCATTCAGAACCCAACAATCAAGAAACGAAGCAACTTGAAAAAAAGAGCATTGTCCCGATCCAAGTTTCGAAGCTAAATCAGATTCTGGAATAGCCAGCCAGTACATCTTCATGGTCTGGTTCAGCTTAAGATCGATGTCTGCAAGTTCCCGAAAGGACCCTTGAGTCGAAAAGTGGCTGAAGCTGTGCTCCACAATCTCTGACCAAGCAGTTTCCCTTGGCTGCGACAGTCGGTAAAAACGAACCAAAGTCTTTTGCCTCAGAAAGCCCAAACCTGTCAAGAACAAAGCCGTTTAGTTTCTGGGAAATTCAACTCATGATTGATTAATCTGGGAAATTCAACTTACAAATTAATGGGCGTTGCGAGCACTCATTCGTGGATGTTTGAAATAAAATGGCCAAGATGCCATGTCATGCTCCCATTCATGAACTTCTGCATGGTCCATATGTCAGAGCTCCAGAACCTTGTGGTCATGGCCTCCAAGGAAAAGATCACTTCGACGCCAGATGCCTGAGTCAAATTCCAAGTGTCTTGTGCATGCTCAAGGGTCCATTTCTTTTGTCGAAAGTATCCATGTCCAGGTCCAGGTCCTACTTTTTGGCTAATTGCTGGTGCNTCCAAGTGTCTTGTGCATGCTCAAGGGTCCATTTCTTTTGTCGAAAGTATCCATGTCCAGGTCCAGGTCCTACTTTTTGGCTAATTGCTGGTGCTGTGCACTGACATGAATGGATTATTCCAAGCCTTTTGATCTGATCATTACTACTCCACCTCACAAACACCAACACAAGCAGCCCCATCATGTTGGATCATGGTGGTGACAGCACAGGGTTACTGATCTTGCTACAGTGATCAGAGTAAGACAAGGCACGGTCAAAAGGCCAGCCAGCAAAGCCACGGCAGCTGGTGTACGATACCAGCAGTCAGTACAGAAGATCCTCAACAAGAACCAAGAGTGTGAATTTCTGAATGGTTGAGTGAGGGCACGCTAGAATGAACACTAATTTAATTGATTNGCAGTCAGTACAGAAGATCCTCAACAAGAACCAAGAGTGTGAATTTCTGAATGGTTGAGTGAGGGCACGCTAGAATGAACACTAATTTAATTGATTGCTGGACAACTGGAAACAAATGGCATTGGAAACGCAAATGAAATCGGTCAAGGCACTTGACGACTGGGGCCGGCTGCGATATCAGCCTATGCAGTGCTGCCGAGAAGTCATCATGGTAGAACACCTGGGCTGCAAAGTACTGCACTCAATCAATGACTGACAGTTTGTTAAATGATCAGTAATTAATTAAATAATAAAGTAGCAACATGGAAAATCTTTTTTGAACTGATGTTGGTTCAAAAAAGATTCCATCTGGAGGGCTGCTGGCGCTGAACCCTTATTCTGTCATGTGGCTGCTATCTTGATAAACAAACTGTCAGTCGATTGAGTGAACGCAAGGATAGTGAGTCAATGAATTGAAACCGGTACAATGTTACATGTTCAAACCTTTTTTTAATTGAGCACCAAGGCACACCCCATTGTGTGTAAGGTCTGAGTCCGCTGACGTCCATGCGCGGTACCCAATCATGATGATTGTAGCGTTGCTGTGCAAGCCTGTGGATCCCCACGTCGCCATCACTGGAAAACCTCAGTCCAACATGGGCAAGCTACCGCATAAAAACTTGGTGAGGCAAAAACACAAATTCAATTAAAATACTAACCATCAGCAGAACAGCAAAAAACATCATGTGCCCATTTTAAAGCACAAGGAACTCGAACACCTGACAGATTTCCGACCAGTCATGCGCAGCACTTCCCAGCGCGTCCAAGTCAGAACCAGGGTCTGGGAAACGGAGCTGCGACGAGTGCAGCAAGCCAGCAATGACGACCTTTTCCGGCCATACCGTGTCCTTGTTCGCCACAGGGTCCCACACATGGTACAGCAGACGGTGGTCCTCAGCCTCAGCTGCTTCCAATGTTTGAAAAAACTAATTTGTTGATAATATTAATTACAATATAGTAGTAATAATAATAAATATCTCATGTCAATGTCATTAAATCACATCTTGAAAAATAAAAGTTGCAGTGATTGAGGAGACACAAACAGATAATCTGGAAATGATGTGTTGTATCAACCAATGATTGGTATTGCAANTTGAGGAGACACAAACAGATAATCTGGAAATGATGTGTTGTATCAACCAATGATTGGTATTGCAATGCCAACAAAACAACTGGAGCAAATCTCTGTGCCTGAAATCAGCCACGCAACGGCCCGCGCCGCGGCCTCTCTGATATGGATACTGCCAGTCATCCGTGAATCCATGAAGGACATTGTCCCTCAGCTGAGTCACACATGAAGAGACGTGATGAAAATTTAATTCAATAAGAGCCATTTCCAAACAAATGAATAAAAGGACAAACAGCCACAAACATTGACTGAATACTAAATCTTTGCAGAGGGTCTCCTCGATGGATGTCTTGCAGCTCTTTTGGACCCACCCAGAAAGATCGGTCTTAAACCACTCTGGCGGCTTCGTCCTGATGAAAGTCCTGAATGCAGCTCTCCATCCCTTTTGCACGTAAATAAAGGTATCGAGCAGAGAGCTATATTATTAATAATAATGTCAAACATATACATATGTTTTGTTTTCTCTCAGGTGCAGTCTGTGATATGAAAAAAATGTGCTAACTCTACTGCTGGCAAGTGTCCACTTCTCCTTGGCCACAGTCGGATTTGTCAGATACAACAGATACAGAGCCTGAGATAGGAAGTGCGATATACAGTGCTCACTGCATTATTTTGCATGCACTTTCAAAATAAGAAGCCCTAATATTCAAAGACTGACTAAAAGTAACTCAAGCTCCCAGACTAAGAACTAATAAAGATTGTTCCAAGTAACTTGCACGGCAGTCCTTAGGGAAAAAGTGCAACTGACAATTCAAAAAGAGACCGCTGGCCACCATTGCTTAATCTGAAATATATCTATATTGACTTACTTATTTATTGAGGTGTGACACACATATTTTTAAGCCAAGACACCTTGACAGGCGGTCCACGTCCTGGTAGCACTCGTCCACAGCTCTCAGCCGTTCGACAGCCACAGACTGCTGCTCGGCCATTAACAAAAGACGTCAAGTGATGCAAGGATGGTTTTGAGCTTCTGCCACCCAAAATGCGTTCATTCTGCCACGCTAGTTGAAGGTTGATTGATAGATTGATTCTTGGATTAGTTGGTTGATTCATTGATCATGCAATGCCTGCTTGCTTGAGTGATCTGCAGACACCAGACGTTTGTGCATGTGAAATAGTACCAAGAAAATCAGAGCTGACGCTAAGGCAGGTAGCATTACATTAGTTAGCTGATGTTGATATGATATAATATACCACCAATTAATTTTCAAGGAGGCCCATATTCAGTTCTCAAATATGATAAAGACTATGGATACATTTCGAAAACAATTCTATTTATTTGTGCCCTTGTTTCACATGAGCATTGGAGTAAAACTTTCTTGAAATACTTCATGAGACATTCCTTGTAGTAACATCCACAAGAATCATCACCTCTCACGACAGAAGCATGCCACAAGCACCTTCGTGATGTCAATGTCAATGTCATCTTCGTTGCCTGGGCCAAACGCAAAGATGGACATTGCAAAACTGTAGTAAAATTTGACTGACATCTACAAGACTAGAAACATCACATGCCTAAATTTTCATGGATGAACCGAAGTCTTATGATTGAACTGAAGTTGTCATCCATGTCATGCACCAACTCTGAGGACTGGACCGTCAATCCAAAGACGTTCGCCCGAAATATGGCAGCAAAACCAGCCTGAAACCTGTGGTTCCCTGTGGATGTCAGACTACAACAGACAAACTGGAAACACTGGTTGAGCAAAATATACAGCAACAAGAAGACTACACAAAACAGAAGGAAATCCAATTCTTAAACGAAACTGTGTGTAAGTAACATTAATTAATAAAAACCTATTCAAATACAGGAATTTGACGATCGATTTTGAGACACCTCTTGTCAAGTCTATTGACTGAACAAATTAATGAACCACAAATAACAACCATTATGATNCTATTCAAATACAGGAATTTGACGATCGATTTTGAGACACCTCTTGTCAAGTCTATTGACTGAACAAATTAATGAACCACAAATAACAACCATTATGATTACTGATTGGCTGTGTATAAACACATGCAAATTGCACATGTTTTCTTTCCAATTCAACATAACATGCTCACTGATTCCAACATTTTTTCTGATGTATTTTTACTGAAGTAATGCATATTGGGCTGCTTAGTGAGTAACACATGCAATTTATTTCTGAAATGATGTTGGATNTGTATTTTTACTGAAGTAATGCATATTGGGCTGCTTAGTGAGTAACACATGCAATTTATTTCTGAAATGATGTTGGATCAAATGTATGTTTTAAAATTGCTACGTTACAAACATGTAGTTTATTTTCCAATCTATTTGGAACACATTTGCGGTCAAACATTTTCATTGATATCCTGTCACTTATCTCACTCATCTTTACCAAACCTTTTCAATGGAACAACCCAAAAATTAGTAATGGGTATCTCTATGAATGGAACTGTACCCGCCAGGTCACATTTGGGATGATTCAGTTTGTTCATTGCATGTTTCACTGCATCATTCCAAGCCAGACCTTTTTTCATAGGACAATCTAATACTAGAGAACCTGAAGCCATTTGTATTTCAAAACAAAAACAGTCNCATGTTTCACTGCATCATTCCAAGCCAGACCTTTTTTCATAGGACAATCTAATACTAGAGAACCTGAAGCCATTTGTATTTCAAAACAAAAACAGTCTTATTTGTAGTCTTCTGTAGTCTTCTGTATTTTTTTGTCATATTTGTCATTTGTCATAGTCTTTTGTAGTCTTCTGTAGTCTTCTGTATTTTTTTGTCATATTTGTCATTTGTAGTCTTTTGTAGTCTTTTGTAGTCTTCTGTATTTTTTTGTCATATTTGTCATTTGTAGTCTTTTGTAGTCTTCTGTAGTCTTCTGTAGTCTTGAGTCTTCCGTAGTCTTCTGTCTGTAGTCTTCTAAAGTCTTTTTGTTTGTGAAACAGCACTCTCCAGTGTCTGCAAGTCATAGGATTTTTTCAATTCAAAATTATTATATGTGTTTGAGATAGGACACTGAGAGACAACAGACAAGGGTTGGTGGATTGGAAATTGGAGAGGTCCTTGGGTCCTCTAATTGTTTTTTTTTTGGCACGCCCTGCCCCCCCCCTCCTGGTGAATGGAAAAATGTTAAAAAACAATACATTGAATGACCATCTGGTTGTTATATTTCAAACATTCAGGTTCCGTATTTTATCGTTGAAAACAAATCCGCCGCCCCCAGCTTGCAGGAGGATGTTTGCCACTCAGAACATGTCACATATTTCAAAAACAACTCTGCAGAGTTGGTAGCCAAAAAGCAGACATGGCACACAACACGGAGTGACAGAAGTAGTGGTGAAAGCAAACAACAGTGGCGTATTGCAATAGTACTGTTTGTTGTTGCTGCAACAAATTTATTGTAGTGGTAGGGGTGGTGAGTAGTAGTAAGTAACAGTGGAATTCGAAGTGGAGGTAAGAGCAGGAGTAGTAATTAATAATTCAAATATATCGTTAGCCTTAGTATGCACCAATTGTTTGTAGTACTGTTTGAATGTTTCGATTAGAAAGGGTCATATGAGGTGTTGCATCGAATGTGAAAACAATCGCAATTGAAGGACAACAGCAATAATTAATTGTTGCAAGAATTGTAAATAAAGAAACAGAATCAGTATAGTTGTAAGTAAAAGTATCTGTGGTAGCTTAGTAGCATAATTCATCATAGTTGTTATTCTTCCGTGAGCAAGAAAAGCTAGGAGTATTCGAAGCAGCAAAATTAAAATAGTGGTGGGAATAGTAGGAGTTGTAAAAAGTTAAAGCATTATTGTAGTTGAAAGTGTGGTAGCAAAGAAGGTGGTATTACAAAAAGGCCCAATATTAGTAGTAGTGGCAGCAGTAGTAGCAACAGGAAGTAAGAGTGGAATTAGCAGTAGTTAGAAAGAGCAAATAATAATAAACATAGTTGCAATAGTAGTTATATAGTTCTAGAAGAACCAGTAAAGTACAAAACAATAAGTACTAGTTGTACTAGAAGTACTAAAAAGTAGTAGAATGAATGATAAAACAGGTGTCCTATGACTTGAAGTAGTAGAAGTAATTGTAGTACTAATACAAAAACCAGTCATATTACATTTGGTAATAAAACAATTCTAGTATTAGTAGTAGTAGTAGTAGTAGTAGTAGTAGTAGAAGCAGGAGCACTAGTCTAGTAGGAGTAGTACTATCACTAGTACTAGTAGTAGTAGTAGTAGTAGTAGTAGCAGTAGAAGTCCACACTATTATTATTAATCAATTAATTAAAAGTAGTAGAAGTAGTAGTTGCTGTAGTAATAGTAGTAGTACTAGATAGTAATAGTGAAAAAAGTAGCACTACTAGAAAGTAGTACTAGTAGAAGTTCTAGTCTAGTAGTAGTAGCAGCAGAAGTAGCAGTAGCAGTTGGACTACTAGTAGAAGTAATGGCAGTAGTATGAGCAGCAGTAGAGGTAGCTTTAACTATTAATAGTAGTGGCCGCAGTAATAGTAGTAGTAGCAGTAGTAGTAGTAGTAGTAGAAGAAGCAATATTAATAGTAGAAGAAGTAGTAGTAGTAGTAGAAGAAGTAGTAGTAGTAGTAGAAATTGAAATAGTGGTAGTAGTACTACTAAAATGTAGTACTAGTAGTTAGTAGTAGTACTAGTAATAGTAGTAGTAGTAGTACTAGTAGTAGTACTAGTAGTAGTACTAGTAGTAGTAGTAGTAGTACTATTACTATTGGTAGTACTAGTAGTAGTACTAGTAGTAGTACTAGTAGTAGTACTAGTAGTAGTACTATTAGTAGTAGTATTAGTAGTACTAGTAGTAGTACTAGCAGCAGTACTAGTAAGAATGGATTAGTAGTACTATTATTAGTAGTACTAGTAGTAGTACTAGTAGCAGTACTAGTAATAGTACTATTATTAGTAGTACTAGTAGTAGTACTAGTACCAGGATTTTTTTTTAGTACTAAATTAGTATTGGTAGTAGTAGTAGTAGTATTAGTAGTAGTATTAGCAGTAGTATTAGTAGTAGTATTAGTAGTAGTACAGGGGGTAACCCCTAAGAGCCTCTACGAACTTCATTTAAGGGGGTTGACAGCTTTGGTGACCCCCCAATTTCTCTCCTGATTCTTTCTTCAAAGGTTGTAGATCCTGTCCATTCTTGTTGTCTCGTCGGTTGTGGTTCTGTAGTCCAATCGTCCTCGATTCTCCTCATGTTGTTCTCTTCTCGTATATGTGTTGCTCTGTATGGAAGCAATCTGTAGACATCTGGTCCATTGTCTTCTGGTGTTGGTGTGTAGAACTCTGTTCTCGGTTTCACATGTACTCTTTTCCAAAACCTTCCTTCCTTGATCCAGTAGTCTGCTGTACCATCCATTTGCATCGGTGTTGGTAGTGTGTCTTCTTTCTCTTGTTGTTTGTAGGTGTGTCTGNTTCCTTGATCCAGTAGTCTGCTGTACCATCCATTTGCATCGGTGTTGGTAGTGTGTCTTCTTTCTCTTGTTGTTTGTAGGTGTGTCTGTACTTCATCTCTTTTCCTTCGTCATCTTGTTTTTGAATCTGTCGTTCCTTGCTTGTGTCTCTTTTCTGTTGACTTGGTGTTTTGTCAGGAAGTATCCTGAACCATGTTTCTCCTTGCCATTGTGTACCTGTAACCTCTCTGTTTGCTTGTTGTTTTGTAAGTGACTTGAACTTGTCTTCAAGCACTGCTTGTGTACCGTCTTTCTTGTAGACAATTGTTTTCCTGTAGTCGTCCAGTCTTTCGAGTTGTACTGGACATGCTGACTGATTGCCATATCCTGGTGTAAACAGTGTAAACAATGCCTTTCTTCCTCTCTTGTGTACTCCGACCAGGTATCCTTGTTCGTTGTAGGTCCAAAAGTCGTTGTTGCCTCCTTNTGAGGTCTTGGACCTGTTGCTGTAAGTGTGTGTGTTGGGGCAATCAATGCCACTTGTCCTTGTGAAGTGTTTTGTATCACCAGTTTTGTTCCTTCCTCTGGTGGTGCTGTTTCCAGGTGTATGTAGAGTAGTCTGTCTTTGTGTGTAAGTGGTATTTGAAGGTCATCTCTCTGTAGTGTCGAGTCTGTACCTCTCAGGTTGAGTTCATAGCCGTGTTCCAGTAGTCTTGCAACACTGACGATGGGATGTCGTATGCCATCTATGACGTAGAATGGCATTTCCAGTGTCTTGCCTTGTAGGTTTCTGAAACGCACCCATCTGTAGCCAAGAACCCAAAGGGGCTCATCTGTAACTGACCGTAGTGGTGGTGTTTCTTCCTCTGTAAGAGGCATCAGTGGGAAGTCTGTACAAAAATTTGGTGGACAGACATGTACTGCTGCACCACTGTCGACCATGAGTTCGACAGTCTTGTCTGTGTTGAGGCCTGTTGTTGTTGTAACTGAAGCAATTGTCTTTGCTTCAAACTCTACTGTGGAAACTACCTGTCCTGGTGTTGTAGGCATCCGTGGTGCCTCCTGCTCCTGGTTGTATGCCGTTTGTTGTGGTTGTTCATATTGCCATTGTTGTTCCTCTGGGTACCACTGTTCCTGATAGTACCATTGTTCTTGTTCTGTCCATGGTTGTTGGTAGTATGACTGTTGTTGATCGTACTGGTCTGTACCTCCATTTGTGTCTGTAACCTGGTATGCTGCCACTCTGCAGTCTTTTGCGTAGTGGCCCTGTTGACCACATTTGTAACACGTTCCTTTTCCTTTACCTTTGTTCATCGTTGTACTTTGCCACTGTGNNTTGTACTGCATTGCTCCCTTGAAGGGATTTCCTTGTCCAACTGCTGTTGGTCCTTTGCCTTTGTATCCTTGTTGACTGTATCCTGTGTATCCTTTTCCTGTGTTGTGCCATTGTGTCTTTCCTTTACCCTTGTTGTTGTACTTTCCTTTTCCTTCGTACGTAGCTCCAATGTCCATGGGCTGTGTGTCGTTCGTGCTGCTGTTCATTGCCTGTTGTTGTGCTTGCATCTTGGAGAACGCTGTTGATGCTCTGTGGTATTCAAGAATGAGTTCTCGAATGTCTGCATATCGTNNNNTCGTAGTTGTAGGTATTGTTGTAGTGGTCCTTTGGTCTCATTGAGTAGTATTGCAATTTTGATGTTGTCTGGTATTGGTGCTTGGTTGTCTCTTTCATACCTTGCTATTTCAAATTCCCATGTTGTAAACGACTCCTCAAACTTGTTCTCGTTGAACTGTGGTTTCAAAAGCTTTGTAAGGTACCCGACGCTGCGTGTACCAAGTGGAATGGAAAAGCGCCTGTGTAGT